>JBCFXI010000450.1:0-159276 GCA_038496175.1 Ampulex compressa | reverse complement strand
CCTTGCCGAGCGGGCAAGGACTGCGTCTCACCCCTCCGGTCGCCGTATTTATACGCGTCGAGTGTCAACCGACGGTGCGCGCTCTAGGTTAAACCCAAACGGGTATTCTCCGGCGCACCTCTCTGCGCATTATAACCACTCGTACTTTACGTATTCCTCGAATATGATTCTCGGAAGTGTTTTCGTGCAAAAAATGTTTATGCGTTGCTATTCTTCTTTACCCTAGAGTATACTTACACAGGATAGATGAACGAGATATTTTAGAAGAGATATATATTTAAATCGTTACTTTAATATTACGCTACTGTCATTTTAAAACGTATACGCATAGTGTATATACGGTAGTGATAAAATTCCGGAACAACGCTAGGTTGGCGGTTTAACGATGGACTGAAAATCCTGCACAATGCGAAACAGGCACGCAATGTGTTAAAAGCCACTCCCAGTCTATCTAGTCCAGTGGTTCCCAAACGCATTTTACCACGGCAAACTTATACCATTTTCCAAAAGTCCTCTCCGATATTAAAGATATTAGAAATTCGTCTCTCCATTCTCCGCGTACCTCTACCATCGAATGTCTCGGCGTCGAAGTATCGCATTCTTTCCGTGGAATTCACTTTGCGAGAAATCTTTCCGCTCCGACTAAATACGCTCCTGAGAGGGAATAAGTGGGTTTCAACCGTGCGTCGACTCCTACGCCGGTGTAGGTGTTGGCTCTCGAGGGTTGATGGAGGGGTGAAAAAAGGGGGAGGAAGGAGCGAAGGTGCGGACACTGGGGTGCAGAGAAATTTCCGGGCAGTGTAGCGTACGGATGCTATTGCGACGCAATATGAATGATGGGATAGAATGCTACTCGGTTTAATTCGCGGGACAGAACGCTAAAGTCATTTTGCCGTGAACTACAGCGTGCACGTCGCATGCAGAATTTTGCATCAACGATGCGGCGGATACCGAATAAGCGTCTCCCTCGGGCAATACCAAAAACACTTTTGGACCAGTTGCACAACGCGTTCTCGCATCGAATCAGCCATTGCTCTCGAGATTTTCTCTATTTTCTCCTATACGGCCATAACGTTAGGAGCGCTCTTCCGTAATTATAGTTCACCTGGTACCGAGGGTCGCGCATGACTTCCTAATTAAACTCCATACCGCCAGCTGTGTACCTCCTCGAACCCTCGTGCAGGTTCAATGCCTTCTCATTTGAGTCTACTAACTTCTTGTATATCCAACAGTAGAAACACCGGCCGATAATCATGGCTCACCTGCCGGCGGGTACCGCGCATAGGTTTCCAGTTCAGTGCCGTAATTGACCATTGTTCTCTGCAGAATTTTAATCCGCTGATTTCTTACGCGTCCAACGGAGAATTATTATCGTGCGATAAAATCGGAGATGTACGTAATGCGTCGTGTAGCTTCTGTAACGGCTTGCCGTGCTTCGATGTTCGACGTTGCTTTTTTTTTGGAATGTTCACATTCGCAGCGTGATCAAGGATTCCGTGGTTTTTTTTTAATACTTCGGGCCGATCATTATTTTGCGCCGATACTTTTTAAAAGTCTAATTTATTGAAGGAAACGGTCGAATTAATCTGGTTTATTTGCAGTAGTTCTATGCCAGGCACAGGTTATTCCAGAAGCACTCATCGAGAAACAGCGCGTTCGAGTTTCCAATTTAGCGTCCTGACGGATTACGTTCGTCCCGATTTCGGTTCGTAATTGCATTACCTCTGAGCTCCGAAGTAATTAACCTCGGACATAACTAGCGGCACAATCGCTCCAAAGAAAATAATTAGGATGGATTTGAACGCCCGATTCCATTACCTTCGAGTTTCGAGCGTTCAACTCGGATACCGCGCGGTGGACGGAAAGCCCTAACAAGACGCTCGTTGCAAACTTTAACGAGTAACATCGTTAGCGCGAAGTTTAAAGCGTTAACCTCGTATCTAACGGAACGCAGGCTCGTCGAAAGATATGCGCTACGAATCTTACTTAGCAGCGTTATTAGCTTGGAAGTTGGAACCGATATCTCGGGCATAGTCGGAAGGACCGTTGCATCTTCGCGAGGTCGATTCACGCTTTTCCTCGAGTACGGCCCTGGTCCGCGCGCCTTTCGTTTGCATGTGTGTCAGGTAGATTCCAGGTTGAAAAGAAAGGGGAGTGGTAGCACCGTGGCGAGGCAAGAATGGAATAGTGGGTGGAAAGTCGGTACTAACAAACGGACGATTCCTCCCCCTCCTACCTCGTTTTTTCCTCCTTTTTCACGGGAAAGCTTCTGTGCTAATTAAGCGAAGCCCCTTTTTCTCTCTCGCGGAGGGACATCGCGCGTGAAGTAATAATTTTCAGGTACCCGGCCCATTTTACGTCGGTGCAAATTACTTTAGAACGAATAGAGGAGATTACGCGCCGGGAGTGGATAAGTTGCGAAACTAACGATGGTTGAACCGTAAATGGAAAGTAAGAGATAATTGGCTGTCGCCGTATTAACGTTTAACGACCACTGTCACGCATCCCAGTTTCTGCGTCTCTGCGGCGTTAAATTCGCGCAACGGCAACTCCACGTACGCCTTGCGTATCTACGTCGAGAGATACATTCATTTATGCGCATGACGTACCGTAAATATTTAATCCTCGACTCAAAAAGCGACGATTACCGTACGTTAGCGTATCGTCCAGATTCGTAATATTTTTGCAGGACTCGAGGCAACGTTAGGCTCGTAGCTACGAGAGAGATAGCGAGGAGCATAGAAACGCGAATTCGAGAACATTGACCGTTTCGAGGTGGATTTCGAATTGCCGGTGCTACGCTATTCACGTCGCGTGGAACATTATCCGGCGGCGAAGACGAGCGTTAGTTTCGTCGCGCAGTTTCTGCGATGGATACAATATTCCGTCGGTCGTTCGGCCGTGCCATTAAATTCTCCCTCGTCTCCGGTTTATAGATCCAGCCCGACACCCGCGTCGTGGCCATTTTGCAGGCCCGCAACCTGTCAAAACTACTCGCCGCGGGCATCTCCGGCCCGAAAGTAAATTCATTTGTGCACGTCACGTTCTGGATATCCGATCATCGGTTAAAAGCCACGATTAATACGCGGCGGGGATTTTGCGCGCCAGAAAGGCTCGTACCTAATGATCGCTAAATATCCATCGAATATGCCGTGGAACGATTACTCGAATTATCCTACGAGGAGGGATTTCGCCCGAGCACAAGAATAATTTGGTCGGTATCATTCGCTTCGGCTGCCCGGTACCTTATGCTTTTTGGATGTCATTAAAAGAGGAAGAGGAAGGGATTCGGGATTAATCTAGCGGAAGGAGGAAGATGGAGGAACTCTATAAGCAGACGCGTAAAGCAAAATTAAGGGGATGGACGAAGGGTTCCGAGGGTGACGAGTAAAAGGGGGAGATTCGGGGTTATCCGGTTGGCAAGAGAGAAATGGAAGCGAGTGCGCGATCGGAGGAAGAGAGGCGACGGAGCCAATGGAGAAAGGAAAAGTGTTCCGCGAAAAACGAAGACGCGCGTCTAGATGGATGGGGATATAAAAGAGGGTCAACGCGATGGAGGAAGAAGAAAGAGATCGGGCAAGAGGGTGGAATTCAGGATCGACGCTGTGGGATAAGGAAGGTACGAGGGAAAAGGATCGATGCGCGTGTCGCGAGATGAGAAAAGAGAGTACTCGATATACGATACGGAGCGATATAAAATCGACGATACGAAACACGGGATTTATAACCAAAAGGGAGAAATTCGGGGACGAAGAAAAGTGGCACCGAGAGCAAAAGACACTCTACGACGAGATGGACGCTCTACACCGAGTAGAAGTAAGAAGTTCGCGGCACATTCGATGGACAAAGAGAAGCGTGGTTCCGCGGCAAGAGGAACGGCGGCGAAGAGCGGGGAAGAAGTCGCGGGGGCAAAGCAGGGACAGGAAGAGGAAGCAGGTAGACAAAGGGCATCTGGGGAGAATTACGACGAGGGGTGGTGGTCAAAAAAGGGACGTCCCAAGGAGACGACAGGGGTGGAAAAGAGCGGGTAGTCCATCGGGGGAGACGAAGGGTGTCGTGAGCGACGGACTCGAGGGAGAAGATTCGATACGGAAAAAAAGGAGCCTCGCGCGGGAACTGGACGAAACGGAGGAAGAACGTCAACTCCAGGAGGGCGTTTGCATAATTCCGCACGGAACCGGCTTCCGGAGTACCCTCGTCTCGAGGAGTACCTCGATCGGACGTGGGTCCAAAAATCCCATAATCCAAGAGAAACTCACGATCGAACCGAAACGAGCACGGGAAAGGCACAAAGCGGCATTAGAGGCAGGTTCGCGAAAGAGAGGGAAGGCGCGCGGGAGCGAGAGGCGGGCGGAAAGCGGCGTGGGTCCGTAGAGGCCCAGGCGCGAGAGAGACGGCCGGGCGGAGGGGTCCGTGGGTCCGAGAGAGAGGAAGTGTCCGCGGCGTTGGCGGCAGAGGGAGAGGAGCGTCGGCGTAGCGGGTGTAGAGGCGCCGCTCTATGCGCGCTGGTGGCGGCAAGGGGGCGAGGGCGAGGGCGAGGGCGAGGGGTGGGGTCGGGAGGGTTGCGCGCCGGGTATCCGGCCTGGGCAGGCCGGGTCTTCGTCCAGGCGTCGGTCCGAGCGCGCGGGGCAGAGGGAGGGCGGGGGAGTGGGAGGGGAGGGGGGGCAGAGCGCGCGGCAGTGGGGAGGGGGGTGGCGGTGGAGGGGAGGGAATGGAAAGTCAGTCAGGTTCGGTCGGGCGGTGGGAGAGGCCAGGGACGAGAGCAAGGCGGGCGGTTTGGCTGGCGCTGGCTCGGAGGAGGTTGTCGAGAGAGCGCCGAGGTCCCGTTGGCCGTCTTCCCTGCGCCGCGGGAGAGAGAGAGGCGTCATGAGACCGAGCCACCGCGACTGGTAGTGCACCTCTAACCGCGTTCGCCGCCATGTCGGTCACCGGCGACCGACGCCGCCTCCGCCTCTGACGCCGCGCGCTCCGACCGCTTACGGGCCACGCGAGCTTAGCGGAGTTGCCGGCGGCTCGCACGGCCCCAACGACGCGCGCCCGGATTCGCGGACGTAGCCCGCGCCCGAGCGCCGGACGCTCGCCGAGGATCGGCTCTGCGCGCCGGGACGACTCGAAGCGACGTTTCTCGAAGTGTCCTTTGCGCTTCGGATGGCCAGCAGGGGATCGTGAACCGGAGTTATCGAATGGCAGTGCCGAGGGAATCGTCGAGTGCTCGAGAGTGTATCGCGATGCTAACGGGAGATTCGGCGAAGCGTATTTCCCAGCGATTCGATTTCTTCTCGAACCGGTAAATCGTTTTTAGGGCATATCCAACGTGTCGACGGCCAGGAGATCCATCGAGCTCTTGGAAACCAAACTTCTAGCCTCGATGTTGGCGGAGTGGTGAAACCTCCTTCGAACAAGTGTGTCAACGGCTCGATGCCAAGAGGACTCGATAGATTCGCAAGAAAAATCCTCTCCTCGTGGATATCGTACGATCCGCCAAACGCGTTCTTCCAATTCGTAAAAGAATCGAGAATTTTTAGAGCTACGTTCCCCAACGGACATCGCTGCACGATTCAGCGAATCCTTTTCGTGCTCCAATATTACCCGTGCAACCTCGTGCAGTCGATCGAGGGGGAACGAGGATCGAAGAAGAGGGACTGATCGTTCGTTTTGTCCGTACGTCCGAGCAGCGATTCGTTCCGTTCGAGGTCGATCTCCATGTTCACCGAGCATCCACTTCTGTGCGCTTCGAGCATAGGAGCTGCTGGTTAAAGGAGAAAGGTCGGGAGAGCAAAAACTCGTTTGCGTTCGGCCAGAATCCGAGGGTCGGCCGTCTTTCGGGATGATAAACCCACCTTCGTGGCGGGTCCTTTACCTCGTGGCACGTTTCTCATGGCGGCACGATGACGAACGAGAGGCAAGAGTGACGTGAAAGCCGTGAGAGAAAGTCGCGACGAACGGTGCTTTCGGCGACGAATTCCCACCTGAGACTTTTCGGTGGAAAAGTACGACAAACGCGAGGGATCTTTCGATAGAAAATTTCGATCGGTTCGACGGGTCTCTCGGCGACGAATTTTGGCCAAAACAAACGATCCTTTATCGATCGATCATTCGACCATATTGGGAGATCTTTGGGCGAGAATATACGAAGGAATCGAGAGATCTTCCAGCAACGACGGATCTCGATGGATACGAGAGATCCTTCGGCCAGGAATTTTGATCGGTTCGAGAGATTTTTCAAGAAGAAATTTTTAACCGTCGATGAACGGTAGTCCGAAGCGAGGATTTCGATCCGAAGGATCCTTCTTCCTCCGGTCGAGGCTCTCGGCCTGGAACCACCGGTAGAATCGGAAGGAGGAATAAGAGAACGTATTCGCCTGGCGGATCGAGTCGATACTTCGACCTTCGTCGCTCCATTTTACAGGCACCGTTTCTCACTCCGGACCTCTCTCGTCTCACGAATACATTCGAGAGCGAGAACAGAGGGATATACTCCCCGGAGGGAAAGCGGCGATCGATTCTAGGATTCGACGAGAATCTTCGCTTTGCTCCACGATCAAAATCCCCACCGCGAGTTCGTCTCGTCTGGCGAACGCGTATCGAGGCGATAAGAAGAAAATATATCCGCCTACGGAATCGATTTAAGATTCGAGAGCTTCGTCGTATCGCTCCACGAATACGATCAGCAATTCGATCTCGCCTCGATAGGCGCGATTTAACCGGAAGGAAGAAGGAAGAAAAGAATCGTTCGCGGAAAGGAAGAAAGTATTCTTTCCGCGCTGCTCCGCGGCCGCGTTACTTATCGCAAACACATGCGGTACCGCCAACGAAGGCCCTTGGTACGAGAGGGCCGAAGGCGAGACTCGAGTAACGAGAAACGAGGAGACCGTTCCGAGAGAAGCGAGAGTACATCCTCGAAATTGCGAAGGAACCGCGAGGATAAGAAAGGGACTCGTCGAGGCGGAAGGAGAATTCTCCGACGACGCGTAGGATATCGGGTGGGCCGACGAGCACGCTCCTCGTTTTTCCGCTCCCGTTGGAGGGTGGCAACCCTCCGGGTCGTTATCCCCCTTGCGAGCCACCTCCGAGGGGGGAACTCGGTGGTCGACGCGAGCCTTCCACTCGCACCTCCACTCCGTTATCCAGGATTCCGAGGGAATCCGGGGCTCCACCATCCGGCGCTCCTCCCTCGCTCCCTCGCTCTCCCTCTCGCGCTCTCTTAGCGCGCGATCGCCGCTCTCCCGATTTTCCTGGACGCGCCTCCTCGAGGATTTCCCAGGGGCCGACTTTTCGTCCGCCGTGCGCGAGGCCAGAGGCACGCCGACGCTCGATTCTGGCGACGCGAAGAAATTTCAGGTTGATAAGCGAACCTGCCGCGGTCTCGTCCCCGATATGAGGGGGGAGAGAGCGAGAAGGTGGCCAGAACGGAGTTGACCGGCGGCGAGGAAGGAGCCGGGACCGACGAATAGACGTTCGAGGCGCGAACTTTCGAGTGCGAGCCGTTCCGTCTTTCCGCGATCCCTCCTGTCGACACCTAAGGGCGCTTCGCCGAGGATCCCTTCTTTTTTAAGGTGGGTACTTTGCCACTGAATTTACCACCGATGGATTTACGCGTCCCGTGGAATATCGCGATCCGTAGAATTTTCAGTCTTTCGGCTATTTTCCGTACTTCACCGTCGTAGTTGTCCTCTAAACGTGTTTACCATTGCAATTTTGGCATTATCGCAACGATGGTACTCGAAGTGGGGTGTTATTCGAGCGATTTTTCGTCGTTCGAAGCTTAGGGCATGACGATATATGCCTGCAGCGCGTAATACCACTCATCGTTCTTATTCGACGCACCGATCGAACGCTCGCTCGGCGAATTTTGTGGTTTACTTCGAGAATATTACCGTTGCCGCGTCGGCATTCGAGTCTATCCTCGGTATCGGCAATCTCGTCTATTCGAATTTTACGGAATAACGATGATACGTTTATGCAACTTATCCGGGAATATTGGTACGCTCGTGTTGCATCGCCGTCCATTATTATCCAAGATGTATTCCAGATACGAAGCACGACTTTCTCCATCCGTACGCGTATCGGGTTGAGAAATAGCGTGCCGTCGTCGAACGACCTGTGCGATTTTATTAGACCAATGATATCGACGAAATTGCCGTTGCGTTGGTCAAATTGATCGTTGGAGCGTCGAAGGGCTATTCGTCCAAACTCGTCGGTCGGCCCGACGCTTCTGCACGACGGTGTAGAAAGGTATCTCACGATGTTACGCGTGGGTGTCGCATTATATTTGGTTTGCGTACACGGCACTGCCAACAGTCCACGCGATTCTATGCGTAATCATAACGGTATGTCTACGGACAAACGGGATAGGCACGGAATTAATCCCACGGTACCTCGCGATATACCGGGATATACGTTACTTCTCATTACGCACCTGATACGCCATCTGGAAAACATCGACGGTATAAATAAACGACGATCGCGAGGTTTTAGTGGATACAAGAGTCTCCCGATGTCTCCCGTTATACTACGAGACCGTGCTTAGCATACTTTTAAAATAACTCGCAAGACCCTCTACGATACCGTCCCAAGAGCGGGCCGATTATTTTTATATTCGACTAAAAAGCAAAAGAGCCTCTTTGGCGTTTCGTACGAGGGTCCCCGCTGAAAATCACGATGCCATTCGGTCTAATAATCGTCGCGAGGGCGGCGATCGCGATACGAGCCTCGCCGTACTTTCACCGTTCGAGCCTTCGCTCGACGAGATAAAAGAAATCTCTCCCTTCGGACCCACGGGCTGGCGAGTTCCGCCAACCCTTTTTTCCCACGTTTCCAATAAAGTCTCGCGCGCAAAAAAAAAAGCACGCTTCGCAGCGATCGGTAAAGGGCGGCTAATAAAGCGTCGTATGAAAATAAGGCGAACAAAACCGTCTCTGTTCAGATCCACGGGGTGGCGAGGTCGGAGGTTCCGCCGGGGCGGCCGAGGAACGGAGGAATCGTGTCCGCATCGGTGGACATGGCAGCGGCGCAGCGGCTCCTTCGTCGCCGACCTCGAAGCACCGGTCGACCTCGCGAGGAAGTGTCGTCGTCGCGTCTACTCCGAGTTCGCGGTTCCACGTGACAAAACGCAGGTGACAGTGCCGCGCGACCGAGCGCATCCCGGGTGATCGTGTGCTAATCGTAGCAAAGTGTGATAATCGTGTCTCCGAGAAGAGGAAAGGAGGAGTCGGTGGGATCGAGGAGGAGGAGGAGGAAATTGCGGAGTCTTCGAGGGAATAGAGAAGCGGAGGAGGAGTAAGTGGCATCGAGAGAGCGAGGAAGCGCGCGTCTTCGAGGGAATAGTGGTTGGAGGAAAAAAATCGAGAGGCACGGGGGGGGGGAGAGGCATCGCGTCTCTCTGGGAAGCGAGTTGCGGGAGTAAATAAAGGAGCGAGTCGCGAAGGAGGAATAAGGGAAGAGCGCAGGGAAGCGGATCTTCGCAGAGGCGGTCGTGGTTGCTTCGACGTTCGCCGCAAGGATGAGGGGGATTCTCGAAGGCCCGTGGCCGATGTCCAGGTTCCGCGGTGCTCTCCTCCTGCTGTTTCTCGCCAAGGTGAGTACCGATCGCAAACTCCTGGGTTATCGCAAAGAGGAAAGTCCTCTCTTCGTCCCGAAAACGTCCCGAGCGAGGCGTATCCGTGAGCCCAAACTCCCTTTCCTCGAAATCAAGGGAGCCCGGCTTAAACGCGTTCGAGAGCCTCGTGACATCATTGTTCTTCGGCTCTATTTTTAATGCTTTACGCACGAAGAGCGGAGTGGCTTAACGGCGATCCGAATCTGGGGCACGGCCTGCCTTTTCACGGCAAATTCTGCAGGCACGACGCGAATCGCGATGATGTGTGACGAATACGTTCACCGGTGTATCTGCATGGCGAACGTATTTTTTTTTCTCTCGCTCCTCTTGCCCCGCTGCACGACTTCGTTATTCCACCGACGAGGAGCGGTTCGCGCTTGGCCAAGGATAGCCATTCTCGCGATGAAAGCGATTTAACGCGTTAACCGCTATGCGCGTGCACGATTCATGCGCGCGAGTATCTTTGTACCCCGCTTTTATCGATCTTTCGGGACAAATTTTTGGCACGCTTTCGCTGTGGAGGGAGTACCGCTCAAAGAGTATATCGAAACGATCGAGGAGCAGGGCCAAGATAAACGATGGCACTTGGAATAAATTTGAACGACGAGATGGTGAATTTCACGAGGCTAACGTAATTCGTGATCGTAGAGATTGATCGCGGTCAGCACCGTAAATGGAATAACCGTTTTTCCACGAACTTTCATTCGAAAATGTGAAGCCAAGCGTCGAATGGAAAAGCGTTGAATGTGCGAGCGAGCAATTGTTCGTTCGCTTCGATACGAGGGAATTGGAGAAAATGCGCTTTGGCAAAGACGAGCGGTACGCGGATGAGAAATGACGGACGCGTAATTTTGGCCGCGACAAACGTGGCGGTCGAGTGCCTCGCTAATTCTCGAATATCGGATACTCGCGAATCGGATTCTAGAGCAGCGTGCTCGTGACAAATCTCGGCGTGAGTCAAGCCGATGATCGGTGAAGGGGAACGCGGCCGACATCCATGCCTCTTTGCCCCGTGCGATTCGTGTCTCTGGCTTACGAAATTCGCTTGGCTTTTCCTACCGCCAACCTCGTTGCTTCGCGGCCGAGGAATACGAATGAGCGGGGAACGATTAGAAATCCTCGGTACTCGTCGGGGATGGACGAAACTCGCGAGCCGATTCGCGCATCGATCCGACATTTGCATAGATAAGCGGGACTGCTAATGTTCCGTTTCGTTTACGGGACATTTGCCATCGGTCGTTAAGTTCCTTTCGTCCATTGCTTTCGTTTAGCGCTCTTCTTACCTTATCTTCTTCGATTACGCGCGTAAATCGATTGCACTCTTGGCAATTATCTTTGGGATTGATTCAACTCGAATCCAGTGCCTACCGTGGAAAGGATCGAAATTGGTATTGGAAATTCGATTCGTTCGATGTGCCATATAGATTGCGCGTTCGGTTAAGAATTGCGCAAAATGGATTCGTACGACTGAACCTCGATTACGAGTTTAGTCGAATTAAGAAATAAATTCGAAAGCGCGGATCACGGCTCTCGCTTATCTCGACGGTAATTTCGTCACGGTATTAGTAGAAATTTGGCCTTGGCGGATGAATTCTCGACGCTGCGGGATCAAAGCTCCAAACGGAATCAAACGAAATTCGCTCCTTTCGCATTACGAAGAGGTATGGTTTTACGCTTCGCATCCGGCACCGAAGCGTTGACCTCTTTAAACGCGCACAGTACCGGATCGAACGTCGTCCATCGGGCCAGACCTTCGCCCCCGCGTCTTCGGGCCGGCCGCATCTTCGGGATCGAAAACGAAGAGTCTCGATCGCGTTTTCTAGGATGGCATTCTCGCTTTTCGAGGATCGAGTCGACTCTCGCTCGGCCTCGGTCGAGCAAGCGAGAGAAAATGAGTCCGAGAGTTCGAGGAGCGAAACGCGCCGGACGATGGAAAAGATTCGAGCCGGCGATACAGATCCGAGATCCAATTTCTTCGTCGAAAGTTCGGTCGTCGATGATCACCGTATCGGTATTCGCGGACGTTGCAAAGTCCAAAGGATTTCTGGCAAACGTCCAAACGTTCCTTATCCCGCCGGTAGAATAATAGATAGCGCGAGCAAACAGCACCTCGTCCAACCGAACACCGATATTCTCATAAAGGACGACCGCGATAACGTTTAAACCTTGGCTTCTACCACGCGACCTTCCATTCTCCTCGGACTTTCGCTCTTTTATTTACTCCTACGATATGCTCGCAAATGAGTTCTCAGACCCAATCTGGGAAGTGCACGTCCCGAGAGATAGGCACCGAAACTTGCATTACTCACCGAAAATGAAAAAACGCTTCGCCTCGTTGAAGGTCAAAATTCGAAATCGACCGGAGGAAACTAGCGTCGGCTAGAGGAAAATATTGCTGGGAAGATGGAAAAGGAGGGAACGTTCGTGGAAATAATGACGGCGAGCGTGGATAATCGAAAAGCTTAGCCGGCGCAAAACGTTCCGGCGTTGGTTTCGAGGCGGCCAGCGCGAGATTTCTCGTGGCCGGCCTACCTTTTCCGGGTTATTTGAATATTTAACGCCCGAGGATTACGTGCGCGCCATTACGTAATCGGCTTTTTGTTTTCTTCCCTCCCGGAACGAAGGTTGCCGATCCTTCTGCGGGAACGGCCGTTACGTCCTTCCGCTCGATTAATGCCACCCATTCTGCGGGATTTTCTCGATTCCCGATCGTTAGCCTCCTCCTTACCGCGGAGCTCCTCCGTATTTACCATTCTCGCTATCAAATACGGTCCATGCACTTGCGACGGATTTGCGAATCGTATTCCATTTGGAAACGCACCGACCCTCCGAGATACGTCGCATTTGCAAAATACATCAACGTTCGCAGAATACTTCGCGAAAGCCTCCGTTTGCCTCGGCTCTCTCCTATCGAGGTCAATTCAGCGGTTGTAGGATTTAACAAATTTTTCCGATCCATGGAAGAGAAGTGTTTTTTTTTCTCCCTCAAAAGCGCGATCCGTCGATGAAATTAGCAATGGTCCTACCGTGGCTCATCGACGAAAGGAAAGTTCCGTTGGCGAAAGTAAGCGGTTTTATAACGAAACGGACTGGTAATGGACGAAATCGGCTGTGGCGAACGTATCATACCGGGACGAGGGCCAACGCCCATTCGCGGCGACACTTGGATCGTCGATGCAGCCTACCCAGGATGATCGCTGTTCTCTTCCGAAATCATTCGTGCCGAGTTACCACCGTTTTTCATCAACGACCAACGCACCTAACGACTTGTCGGATAAATACGAAACGTCCCTGGCAAAAATTTCTCTCGTAATACCTTCGACGTTCGGAACGAACCATCGCGACGATCGAAAATACGATTCGAGTACGATTCTTCGAGTAGGATTCGCCTCGGAACAGCCGTCTTGCAAAGGAGTTAAAACTCGTCGCCGGTAATAGAGGATTAAACAGTAGCCGTTTCCAGATAAAAATCTGCCAGTCGACGCGTGAAATCAAAGAAGCGGGCGACAAGGATGATTATCGCGCGCATTGACGAACCAACCGCTAATTAGCGCTCCTTATTCGCGCGTCGAAGCGGTCCTAATTAACCGACGTCGAGGGAGAAAAGTCGAATGGCGGCGGCGCGGTAATTGGCGCGATGCTATTTGGAAAAGCGCGCCGAACGGCGATCGTTCGTTTGTTCGATTTTCGGCCTCGACCGCCAGGCTGGCTTAGCCCGAGGCCCGCTCTTTTAAGGCGGATTTGTAAACCACGGGGATGGCGGTGTATCGCCTGGGAAATTCCCCCGAGTCGATGCTCGAGATTTCTATCCGGATCTTCCGCCGGAAAATTCGAGTCCGTATCCGACTTCGTGCGCGCGTATCGTCGAGACCCCACTCTCGCACTCTCGCGATGCAGGAAAAAAGGAGCTCCTGGTGTTTTTCGTTTACCCATATTTACCGTCACCGCTCGTGGCGACATCGCGACGGCTACGAAATTTATACCCAGCCATCAGGCTAGTGATATAACCGTCTGGATATGCGAATGAAAACAAACAGTTTGGCCGATGATAAAAGGCACGTCGCGTCGAATCCGCTGCGCTTAGCCGCTCATTCCCGCTGCTCCCAGATCCGCCGATTCAAAATGCGAAATCGAGCGATAGCTGACCTAGGACAAGTCACGCGAGTCGAACGTCACGTCGAAATAACCGTGGATCGTGGAAAATCAAAACGATGCGCCCTAAACCTCGAACGATCTTAGCGGTCGGCGTCGAAAATCGAAAATGAACGAATTAATTCCATGAGAGTCTCTTACGCGCTCCACCGAAAAATATTACCCTTGTCCAGGTAGAAATACGATTCTTACAACCGTGCGTTGCTCGCTTCACGCCTCCGACTCTTGGCGGTGTTTTTTTTTTTAATGCAAAACGAAATTGAAGGGCGTTACGCAAACTCCGTGCGGCGCGAGTCTAAAAATATTGCGCGTCTCTCGAAGCATGCGAGTTCCACATACGGTCTACCGTCACGGCGAACGGCACAAAAATGCTCGCGAAAACGCCCGTGAGCCGTTGCGTAAGGGGGATAACGCTTATATAATATAAAGCACGTACCGCGATAAAACTACACGAGGATCGAATTGCTTCCCGCGACCTTGGCTCTTCGGAACTCACCGATGCATCGAGTGCCGGGCAAAATTTTGCAGCGGCGGCATCGTTACAACTGTGCCAACAAAATTACGATCGTAATCCTTTGCGCGTCCGGGACAAAGATCGCGAGCCTCGTAATCCTCGAGGATTCGCCCGAAATCTGAGAAAACGCGATCCCTCGAGTGCCGATCGAAGCTCGCAAAGTCGTGAACCTTCGAGAGGCCGGGACAAAATCGCCACGATTATGATCCGACCAGATTCGACGCAAAATTTGCAAAGTCACGATCCCTTGGATGCCAAATGAAATTCGCTAACCCATACTTGCCCAAGTGCCAACCCACGTTTCCGAGGCCACGGACGATTTTATCGCGCATATTGAATTACAAGATATTTTGTTTCTCCTTTCTTTTATCTACGAGAGATCGGAATATATCTCATTTTTAATTCTCAAGATTGACCACTGTAAAAATCAAAATTAGGATCCGTCTTATTTTAGAAATCCAGAAAAGCGTGAATCGGGGTAAAACTGCACGAGAATCGACTTGCTTCCCCCTCACTTTCTTTTTTACAGTGAAAAGAGAGAACGTTGAGAAACGTCGGTCGGAGAAGAATCGCCGTAAATCAGATTTGGGCGTTTTTCCGGGCAACTCCGCGATTCCAATCTGCTTATCCGCGGATGTTGGCACGGCGGCGCATTTGCAACGCGGCCAGCATCGCCGGAAGCTCGTTTTCTTTACGCCATCCGGCGCGCCGATGCGTCGATGCGTCGATGCGTCGATGCACCGATGCGCCGGTGCGCCGATGCCACCGCCGCCTGAAAATTTGCAACCGGCGTTAAATTTCCGACACGGGGAATCACGTTTCCATTTGCGGCCTTCTTCGCTAACCAGCGCTCGCTGCGCGATACGATCCTCAATTAACGCCGCTGGAATCGTTAAACAAACGGCCGAACAATGGCCACGTTCCTTCGACGGACTCTCCTGCTTCTTAACACGGAATTATCCGCTGGAACCGAATGCTATCCTCGTTTCTCATGCCACGTCTTTATTCTCCATCTTTTTCGGTTTTTCTCGCAAGATTTTCTCCTTCTCGAAACGTCAAGCTGTTTCTACCATTTTCATTGGAGCGTCGTGCGATCTTTGATCGACGTCGTTGGAATTATTGAACGAATAATACGAATCGGGACCACGTTTTCAGCGGTTTCCTTAAAATAGAGTTTGAAATAAAGTAGAGTTGGAAGAAATGTTCGCCGTTGATCGTTGGACGTTCATCGGAGAACAGTTTACTCGTTCGTCCACAATCCTCATTACTTACCGTACGATTCGTTTCACTTTGCGGGTCCTCGTGCCGATCGTACCGCGGCACGATTCTCGGAAGCGTAGGAAAATTTCAAGCCGCCGGAATTTTTTTTACGATCCGTACGTCAATCGAAACGTGTTTTTCGCGCAATTTCATATTTATCATCGTCAGCCAGCATCTGCGTAAACCACGTACGAGGATCGATCAGCGCATAGCTATAGAAATCGTAATAATTTCATAAAAATTCGAATCCACGCGCGCTCGTCAAAGTTTCAAATAAAAGATACGCCCGGTAAATTATGCGCTTCGACGACGAAGCGCGACACACGCGGTACGATACCGCTCGCGTACCTTTAATCGCGCATACTATGCGCGTATTTGAGCAACAAACCCGATAATGAATGGGTTTCGGTCTTCGAGCAGACGTACGCCTCGCGCACCTTTCGAAATCCTCTTCATCGATTCTCTTCGTTCAAACGAACGCAACGTTCGTACCGAATAAAAAATCATCGATGCGAAACGCGGTGCGATCGTCGTCTTATCGTTGCAAAAACATCGCTCGATGTACGCTCGATTTGATACAGATCGTAGAAACGTAGAGTCGAAAGATCTCTCTCTCTCTCTCTCTCTCTCTCTCGCTCGACAGTTCGGCGATAAGGCAGACCGGAGAGGAGAGAGAGGAGTAGCAAAAACGTGACACGGTGGTACGACGGTGCCAAGAACGTCCGCCTCTTTCTCAAAACATTCCTGAAAAACCGAGTCGCAAAGCGGAGGCTGTGCCTTTAACGAAGCACGTCGTTATCCGAGGCGATCGTTAAGCTAGGCACCACTGTCGCGAAAAAAATATCCCCGAGGAAGTGCGATCCTAAGGTTGGGCGTAATCGAAGAATCATTCGCGGTGCGTCTGGCGGCGCTTTGGTTCCGTCGCAAAGGAGGACAGAGCGCGGGGGGAGCCGTGAAATTATTGGCCCAGAATTTCGAGGCTCATGACCGCGCTCTAAATTAAGCACTTTACTACGGATACCCTCATCGAGGGAGCGGCTTGCAAATAGCTGACGCGACTGGATTTTAAGCCGAGCATTGCGCCAGGCTTACTACCGGCCACCGAGTGCCGCGACTCCCATTGTTTCGCGGAACAACGAAAACGTTCCTCGCGCTATCGATTTTTCGAGTGGCCCGTTGGTGCGCGGTTTCACCGACGGCCGAAAGCGTACGTACATCCGCACCGGTAATTCCATAATGAGCAATCGTCCCAGCAACGTAGGGCTCTTTTTTTTTTACGAGCATTCCAAATCCAATTTCGAAACAAAACTGCGTCGTCGAAAAACTCGCACGGACGATCCAACAAAGATCCGAACAAGAACCTAATTCGTTCCTTTCTTTAAATCGATTTTGCACCGCTCAAAGAAGCCTCGTATATTTCTATACGATAATCGCGTATCCGCGTGGAGATACGTTCTAAAATATAGCGTTGCGCTGAAGGAAGAGGTTTTGAATCCGGGTTGGAGAGAGACGCGCGGAGGCTACGAGCCGCGTCGCTGCTTGCAATGTCAGGAGCAACGAGCGCACGTGGTGGTGTATCGAGTGTCACCGTCCGGATGTAGGCCCCGGCACATCCTGAGTTAGCGCTCGGGGGATAGAGTGAAAATAGAGCGGCCTGGGGAAATAAATGATCGAGCCGCTGCGCCGAACCTCGAACCTCGAGGAGGACGGGGGACGCTTTGGCCAAAGGCAGGCCTTAATGCTGAAACTGGAATTGCCAAAATCACCGCTCATTTCTTTCGAATACTCTGGAACTTTGAAACTTTTGGAGTTTTTCCACAATTTCCTTGGGAAATGGATCGATATATCAACGTTAAACTTACCAGGCACTTTCCAAAGTTCTTGAAGAAAAATAAGATGATGGAAAAGTTTCGATCGATCGATATATCGATCCATACGCTACAAAAATATCGTCGAGTATCTCAAAAAATAATACGACGAAAAATACGATTTTTCAAAGCACCGAGCGAGCGGTCGTTTTGACCGGCCTGGTAGGTTTAGTATCGATTCATCGACATTTTTCCTTTGTCCCATGTCCTTTCGAGGATATATTCGATAGAGTGAAATATGCGTGCAAAATGGCCGGTGGGTTTAGCGTTGAGCCACGTCCTCGGATCGCGACTGGACCGTTCTTTCTACCCAGATACGAGTCCCCTGCGTATTAGGATCGGCGACGAGCATCGTGATTTACTCGAAACATCTGTCCATCGGAATGCTCGCCAAAGAGACGCGACGTTGAAGCTCTTACGACGAAGAAGGAGCGGTCCGAGGAGCGTAAAACGTCGACCAGCGAAGCCCGGAGGAGGATCGAACGATCGTTATTATAAACGCGATAAACGATATGCAGAGCGTTGGTCGTTAGCGATACGATAAATTACCGTTTGCGCGCGATCGAGATAAATTACGGTTATACGGCGAAGGAATTTCGTAAACGTAGCTCGTCGAGATTGCATCGAATAAAGTCGTGGGCCAGGCGCACTTCATCGGGGATAAAGTCCGATTCGAGGTCTTTACTTCGGCGCGAAGGTTTCCCGCGCGTATTAACATTAACTATCGCCTTTTAACGAGACACCAGGTAAATTACGCAATGCCAACCGCGAAGAGTTTGCCAATCCGGATATTACGTTCCTTCCTCGTATTCCGATGGTCGTTTTGCGCACAATACGCGCTTGTCCTTATTAGAATTCGCCACGCGTATTCCTCGTCTCGATAATCTGCACGATTCTTGGAATTAATACGAGATAAATCCGATGATTTATCGCGCAAAGCGCGGGACTATTTACGCTCAATTTTCCGAGGAGTTTTTAGTTTCTGCTCACGCTCGAGTAACTTGCGCGTTTCAAGGCTTTCTTTTGTGCCGATCCTGGGAATTACCCCGGGAAAATTGCCGCCTTGTTTTATCGCTTATTATCCTAAAAATCCTCCGCTGATTCAAAAGCCACGTTGGTACGTTAACCGATTACTCGGATAAATCTGTTCCAACGGTCGATTAAGAGAAAGCCTGAATTTTCCGACGGAGAATATACAAATGACGAGCATCGTTCAAAGAGTTTTGGCTCAAGATGTTTAAAGCGTCTTTGGAAAATTCGGTTATGGAGAAGTCTTTCGGGGGATCGGCGCGGAGGGCCGGGGGATTTGAGGGGAATTAAGAAGACGCGCGTCGGAGCACGTTCGAGAAGGAGGAACAACGCGGACGAGGAGAGGAGCGTATGAACGCGGATACGCAAAGCGAGCGTGCGAAGGGAAGAAAAAGGGGAGAACCAGTCCGGTTCCTTTTCTTTCGGTGGCCGTGACGTCAGGATTTCGGGATCCTGCACACGTGCACGTGGCGCAGTCAAGTGCATCGTTCGTATTTTCGTCTCCCTCTCTCGCCCGACTTTTTTTTCCCTCGGTCGAAGGTGACGCGAATATACTCGGAGAAATCCGGTTTCAAGGATATTCCCCGCTTACGCGAGTTAACGGTATACGCCAAGTTACAGCGCGAATACGTCGTCGATGAGATTAAAAACGGGCGGATTGCCGGGCATAACGCATTGTCGCCGAGTAAATTTGAAAAACCTTATTTCCCTAAGACCCATCGACCCGACATTTTTTCGGCGATCTCACTTTCGTACGATTCTCATCACTCTCCTTCCTTCGATTCGCACTCCGAGCGGTCTCGCGTCATCTACAGACCGACCACGATCGAAAAATAATTTCTTCGACAATAAATTAGGACCGCCGCTTGCCTGGTCTCGGTCCGCCAATGACGTTTCTTAGCTTATCGTCGTTAAACCCAGCATCGAGCGGATCTCATCGATCCGGACGCGTGTAAATAATTTCCCTGCTCTCGCGATCGAGCACGGGAAGCGCACTATTCGCGTTTTTGCTCGACGCCCCACCGGGAAAGCGAGGAACTCCCGCAGGATCGTCGAAAGTTGAGCGGGACTACGGTCAAACCGCTGACGCCATCGAGGTTTACGTCAAAAATATTATTCGCAAAGGAGGCAATCGAAAGGCTCGCGTCGTTCGGGGAATGCGAGGGGCGGTGGTGGCGGGCGGGTGGCGGCGGCAGGCGCGCGGATCGATAACATCGAGAAGCATTCGTCGAGCGAAACGTGTCTGACGTCACGCTGCAATTATCCCTGCGCCTCCGACTCGACGCTCGGCGACACGATTCTCCTCTCGATTTTAACGCCGTGTCCCCCTCCTGGGTCATACCTCCTTATTATCCCGTCACACTCTGACCTCGAGCTTCGTTGTATAACGAAAAACCTCCAATCCCCTGTTATATAAGGAAAGGAGGAAATCGGTAGTAATTAACCGTTTACCAGGTGATTATAGCGTAAGTTTGCGCGGAAAAGGGAAGAGTTGCGAGCGCGAGGGTGGTCGCTCGAGGGCGAATCGTTGTCGATAAAGACGGTATTAATTAATCATCGTTAGCCTATGGTTTCCTATTTTGGATCGATACCGCACCGCCATTTTTTTATCCTCCGTGTTGTTACACGACGATTATAGATATTTGTACCTTCACTCCGCAGCGTCCGGTTCTCCACTCTTCTCGAGAGTCCTCGATAGCTCTCGTATTCCGCTCGCGGCCGTGGCCCCTCGGCGCGATTAGAGATTCGTCGCTCGTCCGTGAACCAGAATGCGACGCCGCCCGCTCGTTCCTTTCGCCGAAACAAAGGGAACGGCGAATTCTCTTCGTGCCGATGAATCCGCGCCCAGACCCTGGAAACGCTCTGTCGGGATCGAGATCCGTTTTTCCCCGATTAGTCGGATCTCTCCGTCGCATGTTCGCGAAGCGAGTTCGCCGCTATATACCCGCTATCGCTTTCAAGGGTCGTAAATTAAATTCTTACGTACGCTTCGCGTCTGGTGTCGTTTTGAAGGACGAAAATGACCGAGGCAACTTTCGGAGATGATTTCGCGCGTTGGGCGGGAGATCTTCGAATTTACACCGGTGCTCGGATGCCCGTGAAGAGAAATTCTTAAGCTCGATCGGTGTCTATATACGCGAAGTACTTACAAAAGTCGCGAGCAGAAGGGAAGCAGCCGCGTAGCCTCCGGGGGATAATTGGCGTCTTAAACCCAATTTGGGGCCAATTTGAGCTTCTAAAGTTGGAGACCCCCGCCGGTAATTCCCATTAAGCTCGCGCTCGATTAAACTACGGTATTATTCTCGTGCATCGATGGATAACTCCCCGTAATTCCCGGTAACTTTCGAACAACGCATTGCCCCGGTTTCTTTCGAATCGATCGTCGTTTTTTCCGCCAAGTTAGGATGGAATTTGGCTCGTTGTACGCTCGGGCGTTAACCCCCTATAACCGATATTTTTACCAGCGCTATAGATATTTTTTTCCCAGCATCTATCGGAGAATATCAATAGGAGGAAAATTAATAAGAAATTACGAGATCCATCGTAAAGATTGGGGAATCTCGCATTGTTTCTCCGATTTACGATTTATCCCTCGCATATGTACTATTCTTTGCCACACTCGAGAATAGTACGTTCTCCCTCAAACGTCCGTTTCTTTCGTTCCCTACGAACCATTTCGTAAAGTCGCGGAGACTTTAACTTCGCGGCTTAAAGTTTAAGCGTGCACGGTGCCGGTAACCTGTCGAATAATCTCCTGATTTTCACGCAAATCGGGACGAAAGTAACGCGGCTTTGTCACGTGCCTGCAGTCGGAAGTGCAGGGCGACGTGCGTGACGACGGTCGGCCGGAAGTGACGTCGGCGTCGTTATCGAGCCCCGCTCGCGGTCGAACTTTCCTTCCCTGGCGCGGACCGGGGGGCAGTATTGAGGAAGGGCGAGGCGAAAAGGGGCAAAGTGCGTGACAAAGTGGCGTATAATGATCCATCGAGAGGAAAGGAGAGACGGTGGGAGAGAGAGAGGGAGAGAGGGAGAGGTGAGAAATAATTGGAAGCGGGCGGAAGGCCGCGAAGAAAATTGGGGCAACGTTTTGCGAGACTCGATTATTCGGCCATCGATATCGGTCCTCGATCGTCGACCGATCGCTCTTCCACTAACGAGCGGAGTACTTATTCGCGTCGTTGAATTTTCATCTCGAGTAGATTCGTAACCGCGAAATCCATCGTGCCTCTTTCGGATTTTCTTACAACCGTCGCGATTAAAGCGTCTCTTATCGATGCGACGGGTAATTTTACGTACGTATTCCTGAAATAATTATCGTACTCTGTAGGAACAACGGTTGCGATAGAACGATCGATCGCACCAACTCGGTGGTCTCTGTTCGAAGAATCGTTCAAAACATTCCTCGCGCAAAATTTCATTTTTGAGAACATTTTTGAATAAAAGAAGAAACGCGACTTCCAAGAGGGCGAATTTGATCCACGAGGAGAGGAATTTCGAGCGCAAAATGTACGGTGCGAGGTTGGAAGATGGCGTGACACGGAATGGTACGCCGTGACGTGGCGCGTGCGATGGCGTATCCCAACCGATGAAATATAACCAACGTCCGACGCGCCGTTTAACGAGGCAAATCACAACGCGCGCCGGAGAAAATAACGAGGCGCTGTGCGTGGATGCGCAACTGAAATATTCTACGCAAGTTTACGCGACGCCTTGCCATTGACCGCGCCTACGCGCTCCTCGTTAACCCTCTCCGAACCGCCGCTAACCTTTCGTCTGCCCGCTTTATGCTCGCAGTCGACCGTCGCTTCTTTCCTCCTCTCTACATCGTCGGAAATTCTGGGAACGCTCCTCGATCATCCGGTTACATCGCTCTTCGTGTCGAAACTCTTCTTCGATTTTAACCCTTTTCAGCTCGATACGTATAATCCGCTTCCACCAATCGAGTACCTTTAAATAGGTTTTTTTACGAAACTTAATTTTCTTACCAAAAAGAAATGATTTCGGCTGGAAAGGGTCAAGGACGAGCAACGATTCTCGCTATCCAGCGCATTATAAATATTCAAAAAAATGTATAGACTCGGCCAACGTATTGTACGGGGTTTATCCGTATTTGCACAGCTCGAAAACGAAGTGGGAGGTCGCGCGATACGAGAGCGGCGGGCCAGGTCGATTTTAGGCACATTTTCGTAGCGAAGATATGGCTCTGTTTGACGAGCAAACAGCCGAACGTTTTACCTCTCGGTCCCGGGCAAAGCCTCGATCCGGGCGTGCATCGCGACGGATGCGCGATCGCTCGAAAGAGTCAACGAGACGGATTATTTTCGCCGATATTTCCCCGTGAAAAGGTCGGCCGGTCAACGCGTCTCTCCGTAACGCAAACCGGGATAATCGCGTGGAATCATCGTTATCGAAACGCACCCGCTCGTTCGCCTACGGTAAAGATTCGACCGAAAACAAAATAGGTATACTCGATAAACGTATCGGCGATCATATCGAAACGCAAAATAATCGAAGGAAATTCAAGGCTATATAGGATCGGATGCGGATTACGCGGCTCGTAGATTAGCCCCGTGCTCCATCGAACGTTGTATCGCGTGACCATGAAAATTAATCGCCCCGCATTTACGTCCACGAACGCGTTAAAAGCATTTTGCTGAAAATCGATAGATGGTTCCGCCCAGCACGATAGAAACGTTAAAGCGAACTTCCGATCGATCTAAAACCAACTTTGGATTCTTCTAAAAATAAAGAGATTTTTTCGAGAGAGGTCTCATCGAAAAATATCTTTCCAAAAGTCCCTTCCGATCCGTTATAGCCCTACGCCGCTGCACGCCTTGGAACGACCGAGGAGGCTCGCGGATGGTTATTAATACATCCATTACGAATTAACATTACGTAATGCCGCGCGATGGTATTTCCACGTTGCGATGTTCCGTAACTAGATCGCGATGTGGAGACACGCGAGTATGCGAGGCCGCAGTCAATGGCAGGGAGGCATAAACCTCTGGGATATTTTTAGTTGCACCTCGGCGCGGTCTCTCCGATGGATTATCATCGTAACTCCCCGCCCCCCTCGCGCCCCGCAACCCTTCCGCGAAATGCGCGGAGTTCCGCAAAACCGGGGCAAAAACGAAACCGAGAATCGCCTCGGTGCCGTTAACCGTGGAGGCAACGAAAAACGGCTAAAAGTACCCAACTCTCCGCTTATCTTTCGACCGAAGATAAGCGCTCGGTGGAAGATCCGCGGATATCGTACTCGTCCCTCTCTTTTTTCCCCCTTCCGAGGCAATGCACCGCGCTCCGTATTAAGGTCGAAGGTAAATCTCGAGATTTCGGGGCTCGCGTCGTTCCTCGTTGAATAAAGGATGCTCAAAACGAGTCCCAAGCCACGAGACACCGCGATGCACGAAATCCGAGGAAGGATCGAGCGTCCATTAAGAGACGCCGAGTTCTGTACGCGCCACGGTAACGCGTCGATCGGAAGAGAGTTTTTCAATCTGCGGGAAAATTCCATCGCGGCATATTCGAGCCCAAAAGGCCACGGTGCCGCTTCTACGGGCGCCACCTGTTAAGCGCGACAACTCGAAAACGACGTCTCGCTCGGCTTCCGGGCGATCAGGTGCCGCGACACGTGAATCGAGAGGAAAGGAACCGGGCGGAGCGATTCGAGATGAAACGTTCCTCGTGGAAGGAGGAGGGCGAGCCTCCGCGTACTCGTTGTGGCCGAAGTAATTCCAGACGGGTGTCGAATTGACGCCGGCAAATGAAATTCCCGGCGGGCAAGAGGACGCGCTCTCTCCTATCCTCTCTCGCATCGGCCTTCTTCGTGGAATTAGGAGACGGCGAGGTGTGGCGGCTAAAGGAGGGCTGAAAAAGGGCTGGCGGGGCCCTGGGAAGCGGGATCGATACGCGCACCTCCCTGTCACCGCCGGAAGAGCAACTTCGACCTTTAACCGGCAAAATTAAGAACGTCCCGGCCTGGCTGCCAAAAGTTCGTTGCCGAGGGAGCGGCGATACTTATTTATATTCAACGCCGCGGATTAAATTAACGGCGGATGTGGTTTTGCAGTGTCGTTTGTAAGGATAAAAATATTGAAAATGTTGAATCGGTCTTGCGTTAATCTTAAAAAATAGTCATCCGGCCGAAAGTCTCTCGTACGGTTGCCGAGCATTATAGATCATTTTAAATAGATGTCGGTATCCTCGAGGAGGATAAATCCGAGTCGTTAATACTGAAATAAAAAGCGACTCTTCCGATACGATAGAAAAAAAAAACCCAGGATAAAGAAGCGTCCGCAATTAATTACGTAGGTACCGTAAGAAAATGATGGAGAACCTTGGGAATTGAAATCTCGAGGACGAGAAAATACGGTCGAGTCATTTTGCCCGCCTCGATGATCGCGAGGATAAAATATTCCGCATTTTCTGCACGCTCTTTGGCTCGATCGTCCACGAAAACAATGGCGATCTTAGCGAAGGTAGTACGATACAACGAAAATCGTTCCTTTCTCGAGGATTCCGGTTCCCTCGCGAGAATAAATAACTTCGCTCGAAAATAGAGAGGACTTTGTTCGGGCTCGGAGGATTAAAACTCCGGTAATTGGAGGAAGGTTGGATCGGGTAAAGGATCAATTAGCCGCGGGTAAAAATAATCACCGGTTCGTTCGGTATTATTGCCAGGCAAATAAACAGAAGCCGGTGGATGTAGCCATCGGCGGATTATCGGGAATATTTCGCAGAGCGGAAAGCGAAACGCCGAGTGGAGAAGGTCACAGCGTCGCTTGACCCTCCGTAATTCGCGGTTACTCCCTAATAACGTTTTACTCGCGCATCTCGCCTTAAATCCAACGTCGTATTATCTCGAATTTAAGGATCGCCAGAAATAAAGAAACGTTCCCGACTATGAGTAAAAAACTGCTCCTTTACTTACGAACAAAAAAAGACTCTCGTTTCTGTACGCACTTCTTTCCTCCATTGCTTCTCCCGTTCCCACAAGCTCTACGATCTAATATCCAACTAGCCGCTGCTATGCGATCGGATAAAGACGAGGACCGTAGGATAAGAGTGTTCTTCCGTTTAATCTGGCGCGCGCAGAGCGTTGAAATGTAAAATAAACACCGCTCGACAGTCGATTATCCAGACCTTCTTCTTCTTCTTCTCCGCAGATCACTTACTCCGCCGATCTTGCGATCGAGATACCGGGAAATCTGAGCCAGGGAGGGTCCTGGTATCGTTTAGATTACAGCCCAGCGGTCGGTTATCCGCCGCCAAACACGACGATAGCGGCGACGGACATCGGCGACGTGATAAAGTTCAGGGATGGCCTGCCAGGCACGAAATACGAGTTTTGGCTCTACTACAGCAACGGCACCCTCCACGATTGGCTCACGTGGACCGCGTCGATCACGACGGGTGAGTTGTCCGCCGTGGAATGCCTCGGAAATCTCGGAATTATTTGCTTCCCTCGCCAGCTACGCTCCGAGGGACCCGCTGTTTTATTTATACGCCGACCCTCGATTTGCACCGATCACTCGTGTACCCTGCGCTTTCTTTGCACGCTGTTCTTTGCCACGGGCTTTATTTGCGCGGAGGGAAGTCCGGCAAATAGAGTCGGCTAAGGGCGAAAAAAAAGCGTGTACCTTTGACAATAATTCGAATCGTATTCCATTGTGCGCGCAACGAATGATATTCGAGGATGAACGTGCCGTGGATAAAGGAAACATTCGTGAAATACGAGCGTTAACCTCTGAGTCGGCGATATACGGAAATACCGCGAAAAATACGCGCGAAGGGAGGAAGTCGGTCTTCGAGAGTCTCAAAATAGACGCGGCACACGTGCGTATAGATAAAGCGGAAGGGGTTAAGACGAGCTCCGAAGCAGCGGATGTAGCGCGTGTGTGCTCGACGGCGGGGAAAATCGAGTATCGACGGGGTGAATTTCATTTCCAGCCCCGGATCCGCCCTCCAATCTGACCGTTTCGGTGCGGAATGGAAAAACCGCGAACGTTTATTGGGCTCCGCCCGCCCAGGGCAATTTCTCCGGTTTTCGGCTGAGGGTGCAGAGCTTCAGCGACGTCGGCAATCCGAAGACCAGCGTGATATCCGCCGCTGCGGTGCCCTACATCCTTCGGGACTTGACGCCCGGGGCGACCTACTCCCTGCAGCTCTTCACCGTGCTGGACACCAAGGAGAGCGTGGCCTATACCAGCAGGAACTTCACCACGAGTGAGAATCGCTCTTTACCCTTCTCATCGAGCATAGCCTTCGCCTGTATCCCTGAATAATCGTCTTTTTATCGGGAGCAGGAATTATGTTGTGGATCAAAAAACGCGCGTACTTGGATTTTGTTCCTGGGTCGATCCTCGTTTTTATAGCTCGGCCGCGAATCACTCGCGCGATCGTGATCGAATGCTCGATGGATATTCGTGTGGATCGGTAACTCTGGATGCACGAGTAAAATGTTTTTATTATCTCAAACTCACCGATGGATTTTTTTTCCGATTTCACGCTTGCCGGAAATTAGGATCTGTGTGGTTTTAACGTTAATCGTTTGTAAATATATCAAATCGGGAAATCAAACGTGTCGTAGATCGAGTCTCTACGATCGGCGAGATTTAGATTGCAACGGGATAGGCGCGGGCAACGCTCATAACTTACTTTCTTATTGGAAATAGTTTCCAGTTGTCACCGACTTCCCGTATCCAATTAGCCTATGCCGTGGCGAAAGTTCGAAAAATGAAAGTGAAAGTACGCGGGATAATGAGATTTTTAGTTGACCCAGTTGAGGTACATCGGCGAAAGTCTCGCGCTGCCATCACAATTTCCGCGTCATTTTTCTTTTGGCATCCTCGCTCGGCTTCGTCGTTTCGCAGCCTGCCGGGCGATTGCACGACGCGCAAACTATTCGTATCGATTAATCGAGTGACTCCTGGAGAGCGCATCGAGAAAACCACCAAGACCAAATACGGTTCGGGGAAAGGCTATTGATAGAATAATCCATTAAAAAATGTATAGGGATTAAATGCGCTTCGCGAAAGTATCGCCAAGCGCGTTGTTTATTTAAGAATCTCGCGAGATCGTAAGAGAACGTCATGACCATCTTATATTCATATTTACGAGTTCTTCTCCGTCTCTAAAAATTGTGAAAAATACACCAGTCATACGTCGTTCTCGGTATCCGTCAAGACTCTCGATCGCGAGACCGTGGGTACCTTCGGCATCCTTCAAAATTCTCGATCAAAATCCACCTGTCGCTTTCAGAGCCCAATACACCGGGGAAATTCATCGTTTGGTTCAGAAACGAGACGACCCTGTTGGTCCTCTGGCAGCCGCCGTATCCCGCCGGGATTTACACTCATTACAAAGTTAGTATAGATCCCGCGGATGCCATAGAGTCCGTCCTCTACGTCGAGAAGGAGGGCGAGCCTCCTGGACCGGCGCAGGCCGCTTTCAAGGGACTCGTTCCAGGTGAGATCGATCCTTCCATCCCCAAATGCCGCGAAGTGCCACCTCGAAATGCGAAGGGGCGAATTTGGAGGCCGAGAAGGCGCGTTTGGAGTGGCGAGAGCCGTACAAAAGTTCGGATGACGGAGTATCACCGTGATTACAGGCAGGGCGTACAACATATCCGTGCAGACGGTCTCGGAGGACGAGACCTCGGCGCCCACCACCGCGCAATATCGCACGGTGCCTCTGAGGCCTCTGAACGTGACGTTTGACAAATCTTCCGTCACCTCCACCTCCTTTCGCGTCTTCTGGAACCCACCGAACGGCACCTCGGAGTTCGACAAGTATCAGATATCCCTGGGTGGCAACCGGAGGATCGCGCCGGTAACCAGGAACAGGGACGACGAGAGCAGGTGGGAGTTCAAGGACCTGGAGCCCGGCAAGACGTACCAGGTCGTCGTCAAGACGGTTTCTGGGAAGGTCACCAGTTGGCCCGCCAGCGGTGACGTCACGTTGCGTGAGTTTATCTCGATACCGCGACTCGTTCCGCGTTGGTCGTTGTTTAGACGTATCATCGTTCCGAAGTTACCCATTATACCATTATTTATTATTCCATTACTTCTATCGTTATTATTAATCGTATATACGGTTAGCCCTTGACGACAATTCCATCGCCATTTTCAGGACCGTTGCCCGTGAGAGATCTGCGGGCGGTGATCGACGAGAGAACCGGAATGGTCGAGGTCTCGTGGAGACCGGAAAATTCGAGTACCCAGGACAATTATAAGCTCCAGTATCACGAGGTGGAGACGACCATAGGGGGTGACAGTAACACCTTGACCACCGACAAGTCCAAGGTAAACCGTCTCCCTCTTGCTTTAGCCGACGACCTTGGCAGAATCCTCATCCCAGCATTTCCACGCTCTCGCAGGTCACTCTGGAGGCTCTGTTGCCGGGCAGGAATTATTCGATAATCGTGCAGGCCATCAGCAACAAGGTGGAGTCGAACGAGACCGTCTTGTACCAAGTTACGCGACCTTCGAGCCCCATAATCGAGGACCTGAAGTCCATCGAGAAGGGTCTGAACATCTCCTGGAAGAGCGACGTCAATTCGAGGCAGGAGAAGTTCGAGGTGACGCACAACAGAAACGACACCGGGGAGAGCGCGACCACTTTGACCACGGAGTCTCATATCGTCCTGGAGGACCTTTATCCCGGAGCTGGATACGAGGTCAAGGTTTTTGCCATCAGCCATGGACTCAGGAGCGAGCCGCACGATTACTTCCAAGCAGTTCGTAAGTCGTTCGCCGATCCTCTATCGCTTTTCTTTTCAAAGTGGAACGAACTCGTTTCCGCGAGAATCGATCCTTAACTCTTTGCGCTCTCCTTTGAAGTATGGTCTCGCATTGAATTTTAGTACCACATCCGCCGAGGAACCTGAGCATCGAGAGAGTGACGAGCAACACGGTGGTCGTCCACTGGGAGGCGCCCACGGATTCCCTCTTCTCCGAGTATTCCATCAGATATCGTACGGAGGACGACCCCAGGTGGGTGAAATTACCGAGCGTGAAAGAGACGGAGGCGGAAGTGGCGGATATGACGGCCGGGGAGAGGTACACCATTCAAGTGAACACCGTCAGCTACGGGGTCGAGAGTCCGTACCCGCTTCAAGTGAACCATACAGTCCGTAAGTGTTTTGAAATGAATAAATAAATCTTGAAATAATCGACCAATTTGTGAAAGTCGCTATAAAAGTAGACGCACATATAGGCGCAACGATCGCTAGAAAACCGAGTAAAAATAAAGGTGAAATAAATAAAAGGAAAATCTACGTTGGATAGCGTCGGTTATCTAAAAAATTCGACGATACGATGCGAGTCGTCGTTGAGTGCTTTTCTCGCTCAAATCTAGGGCCTAATCCAGTGTTGAACATCACTCCGGTGATCGACTCGACGAACGTGACGTTGGAATGGCCAAGGCCGGAGGGGAGAATAGAGGTCTACGCGATAAGATGGTGGCCCGTGGAGAATCCTGCAGATGTTCGGTACAAAAACGTCACGGAGAGCAACGACGTATCCGGCATTTTATTCGAGGAGAGCCTCGTCCATACGGAGAGAGTCCTGGTCAGCGACCTGATGCCGGGTGTTCAATATTCCTTCACGGTTTACACCCTCTCCTACGGCTTGGTCAGCGACATCACCAATCTGACCACCAGAACCAGTGAGTACGAGATCCCAGAACACGGGTGACCGCTACATTTTTTTCTTTCTTATAAATTCCACAATACAAAGTACGAACGTTGCGTTCGTGTTTGGCGAATTTATAACTCGATCGCTTTTTGAAGCGTTTCTAACGGATTCGGCTTGAGCACGAGGATTAACATATTTTTATCCTTCGTTGCCCTTAACAACATTCTTGATCATAATTTCGAGAAAGAAAGATCGCGCCTACTCTGCTCGATCAGGTCAGTACACGTTCCTTCGAAAGTGAAATTTCTCCAGTTCGGTTAAAAAGCTTTGGTGGAAGGTGCGAAGGGTGAAGGGAGCGAGGAAAGGTAAGAAGGAGGGAAGAAAATAGAGTCTGTCGCTCGTAGTGCCGCTGATCCAGTCGGAGGTCGTGGTGGTGGTGGACCGGGATCAACCGGACTCCCTGACCCTGAGGTACACGCCAACGCCCATCCAGTCCTCCAGGTTCGACCTCTACCGGTTTCGCATAAGCGACGAGAGGAACACGACGAAGGAGCGGCTGGTGGACGACACCGACACGAAGATCACGTTTTCGGGTCTCACGCCCGGGAGGCTGTACAACGTCACCGTCTGGACGGTCAGCGATGGCGTGGAAAGTAGACCTCTGCTCAGGCAGGACCGACTCTGTGAGTATCCCTGTGCCGATGACGTCACCGCGGCCGATTCTGACGCGGTTTAACCCTCTTGACACTACCGACGACTACGCTCACCCAAGGTCCGACTATGTCCCACCGGTGACTGTGCACGACCCGTTTACGTTTTCGATGATTTGCGCCTCGGTCGAACGTGGTGGAGATTTTTGGAAAATCCATAACCGCCCGCCATCGCCGTAGCTATATGTTATTTAGAAAGCTGCAGTTGCTCACCACCGACGTTGTTCCACGTTATTTTAGAGTCTCTACCCTTAATATTAGGATCGTAGGATATGCGATAGGGGCGAAGGACGTCGTCGAAGGAAGCCCGAGGGAAAGCCTTGCCCCTGCGAGCGATGCGCGCTTTCGATCGATGGAGTTCGATGCTATTAAACAAAGACGATAAGAAACATTCATTGTACGAATAATAAACATGTGTTTGTAAATAGACATCCAAATATTTGTTATTTAAGAAGGTTTGCGAGTATGTAAAGAAATTGTCGAGTATTGGGGGAGTTTTCGAGGGATTTGATCGGAGCTTTTTCGTGGTAACCGCCTATTCCGATGCTCTTCACGAACACGGTAAGGTACTTTGCCTCTTCTATGCTTCTTCCAAGGACATATTTTATAACGTTCGCGCCTCCCACCTCTCTCTCTCTCTCTCTCTCTCTCTCTCTCTCTCTTCCTCTCTTTCTCTCATTTATTCACGATGGAGCAAGACTCCCTCTCCAGGCAACGTCAAGGGTGTTTCATTCCTCCGTCCGCAATCGCCTTTCATTCATCCATCTTGAAACCCATATCGAACTTGGGCGTATCGGAGAATTACGGTGACGCAGTGGATGGAGGCTTCGACTTTCGCACGAGAGCTTCTAGATTCGAATCCTGCTCGTCGTTTCTGAATAATTCTCCAGCCTTGACGTCGAGCGATCGAAAGAACCCAACGGTGATTTTTCCAGATCCAGAGCCGATCACGGCGATCCACGCGATCGACGTAAACGACACGAGGATCACGCTGACGTGGGACGTTCCGCGAGGAGAGTACGACGCCTTCGAGGTCCAGTACATAAACACCGAGGGCGGCTACGTGCAGAACATAACGATGACCAACGTCATCACGATCTCCGACCTGAAGCCTCACAGGAATTACACGTTCACTCTGGTCGTGCGTTCGGGCACCGAGTCCTCCTACCTGAGGGTTTCGAATCCTCTGAGCGCCAGCTTCACGACCAGCGAGTCGTACCCGGGGAGGGTGGAGAAATTCCATCCCACGGACGTCCAGCCGAGCGACATCAGCTTCGAGTGGTCGCTGCCAAGTCAGGAGCAGAACGGCATCATCAGGAAGTTCAGCATCACCTATGGACTCGAGGTAAGTCGACCTTCGGGATGCACGATCTTCCTGTTTTTGCACGATGCAAACGAACGCTTGCAAAAAACCTTTGCCAGGCCGCGGATCGTATAGTATGGCGTTACAATACTTTTCTTCTGTCGCCGGATAACGTATTATAAACGTATAAGAACGTATTTATAAAAACAGTACGTACCGTGATCCTGAAGCCTTGAAACGATGGATCAGTTCCAGATTCGAGTCTCGGTCCCAAAGTCTCGATATACCTTTCCTCTTCCGCATTTTACGTTATCAACGATCTTCCCTTTCGCCAGGGCTCGACGCACACGCAGATGCAGGACTTCAGACCCAACGAATTTCGAGGAATCATCAAGTCCCTCATACCTGGCAAGACGTACATATTCCGCATCCAAGCCGAGACGAGGATCGGCTTCGGTCCCGAGGCGATTTGCAAGCAGAAAATGCCGATATTCGCACCGCCAAAGCCGCCTACCCAGGTGGTGCCCACCGAGGTCTGCAGAAGCAGCACCACCATTCAGATACGCTTCAGGAAGAATTACTTCAGCGAGCAGAACGGCGCCGTGACGTCCTACACGATAATCGTCGCGGAGGACGACAGCAAGAACGCTTCGGGCCTCGAGATGCCGAGCTGGAGGGACGTTCAGGCTTACAGCATTTGGCCCCCGTATCAGGTAAGGAATTGTATAATTACTAAATTGGACTTTCGATGCCTGAGCGATGGATCCTCGAATTTAAGATCGCGCTTCGGACCTCGGACTTGGAATTAAAGATCGTGGTTCGAGTATCGAATTAGAAATTATTCGACTGTTCGAGCGTATTTTTGGTAGTGGGTCAACGATTTTTGGATCCGTATCGAGTTCACGGTTCAACGCGTTCCCCGCCGGGTAATCGAACGATGGCAAAATAATTGCGAGCGTCTCGTCCGTCTTAATCCAATTCATCGATTCGTGTCGAGGCGCCTCATTGAGTTGCAAGATCACGGACGGATCGCGCCTCTTGCGCTTAACGCACCTTACCTACGTAAACGCTGCATCGTATTGCAGAACGAAGGATGCCCGTAATCCCAGTTGTCGGCCGTGGCTTCGACGGTAAACGCGCGTAAATTGCAGCGGCAATGACGCATCGAAAACTTGGTCGCTCGTCGGCTCTTCGTGGATAACGTCGAGATACTCGATGCTCGTAAAGATCTCGATACTTTCTCGAAGAAGCGTCGGCCACGAAGAGTTTCTCTCCGAACGAGTTCTGTGTTTCCATTTGCGCGTTCTGCGAAAATCTTGATTTTCGAAACACTCGCGCGGCGAATTTCGGAACGATCGACGGATACGAGATCGGTTTGACGTTGAAACGGTTTTTAAAAAGGTGTATCGAAATAGATTTTACAGTGGTGCGGTTCGTGTACGGTTCCTTCGAAGGTCCATCCGTAGGATCTGGGGTAATTACGTCGTTGGAGAATTTTGAAGAGGAACATTCGGAGCTGATTCGTAAAATTGAAAAGTTCGAAGATCGGACTGAATTCTGTAAACGTGCATACGACTATCTGAAACGAGACACTAAGGTTTTTCTAATATCGCCACGGTATCTGTGTCACGGCCCGGAATTATGTCAGTGCGACGCGCGTAGTTTTACTCGCTCGGTTGCTCGCGAAAAATCAAGCGGCGAATTCAACGCTGTTAAGGTTTCCAACCGATTTTCGATCGACCTGTGATATCGAAAAATATCATTGTGCGTCCAAAAACAATTTCTACGCCATCGAAGTGAATCTTTTTACTTTAAAAGTTTCTTGGAAGGGACTCGACTGGTTTTAGCGGAACTGCGATGCAAAGGGATGAAACTGTATACGACGTAAAGTGAAACTCGTAGACGATCGTTCGTCGGAACCCCGAAAATCGGGGTTCTGCAAGAATCTATGATGGACATTTTGAAGAATGTAATCGTGAATACGGGCAAGCTGGTCGCGCAGGTGATTAATACGGCGTTTCGAATCGCGTGTAAATAAAAATTTCAATTGCAAAGCGAGCAATTGATCGTTGCTATACCAATGCTAAATGCATACGGACGTGTATTCTCTGTATATCGATGAATCGGGTTTCTTAATCGATTTCAAACAAAAGTAAACGGAAGTCTCGATAATAGAATTCGATCGCAACGGGCGATCGAAAATATTCTTAGCGGTGATTCGATGTACGATTCGGGATACAATAATGAACGATCGACGGCAATTTTTGTGCGCACGGGATGGAAAATATTTTTGCGGACGAGCGGACATAATAAAAGCGGATGAGGGGCGCCATGCTCGTACGTGACGTGATTCACTCGAGCTAATTGGCGCTCACGCGCAATAATGATCGCGGACGGAGACGCGATCTCGATGTTCGTTCGGAGAAAACTTACGTAATGTTTTTGTTGTTACGATTTCTCGCAGAACACATAGAATGACTAACGTGTTTTCCTTGATACGCGACCGATTCTCGGTGGACTGTAAATCGAGTTTAGTCCCTGGTCATCGTTGGTGGACGGCTTTTTTCGATTTTTCGAGCTTTAAACTTTCAATAATTCCATCCATCTTCCCGATTAATTTATGCACGAACGATCGTTCTGTCCGTTTTTAGGTGATGGAACCATATTATCCCTTCAAGAACGGTTCCGTCGAGGATTTCACGATAGGTTCTGAGAATTGCGACAATAAGATCGGCTATTGCAACGGGCCCTTGAAGTCCGGCTCGACGTACAGGGTGAAGGTGCGCGCATTTACCGCGGCCGACAAGTTCACCGACACCAGCTACAGCTTCCCGATTCAAACAGGTGAGAGACATCGAGTGGAAGGTCGACTGGCATCGCGCCGCGAAATTTTTAACGAGTTTCGAAGCGAGAGGTACGACCTCTCAAAGGTGAACGTGGTGAAAAACGGGCGCACCACCGGCAAAAATGATTATTCCTTGGCACTACTTTAGCACTATCGGATATCAGAAGTAAGATTATGTACGCACGATGATCGAAACCTCGCTAAATTCATGCCTCGTTATTTCGTGTACATGTCTGCCTAAGGATTGCTGCTGGCAGGTAAGCAAAGAACGTGGAATAATTATGACGAAAGGACTCGTTTATTCATTCGCATTGAAGGAAATTCAATCTAAGACTCTCTCACACTTTGACTCTGCGATTCGGTTTTAACGAGAAAGTAGTACATCAAGCTTTATTAAACGTCTCTAATGCCTCGATCCCTTTTATCGTTAACGCGACGCTCATCTTGATATTCGCGTCGCACAATTAATACCGATTTTTCGATCCATCGCGATCATTAGATAAGGACAACACGGCCATCATAGTCGGAGTCACGGTTCCTATCGTGCTTCTCTTGTCGTTGTTGGGGATCGGGCTGCTGGTTAGAAGAAGACGGAGTCAGGGTCGTAAAACGACGGAGACGAGGACGACGGACAATCTTTCGTTGCCCGACAGTGTCATCGAGACCAGGTAACGTGGGCTTTCCATCGAAATCTCGATCCTTCTTCGTTCTTCGATCGAGAGCCGGCACTTTATTCGCTCTCAAATCTTTTCGTAATGATTTCTTTTTTTTTTTTTACAAACGCATACATAAATCGAATATTCTTCTTAGCCGTCCTATCAAAGTGGAGGACTTTGCCGAGCATTATCGGACGATGTCGGCGGATTCCGACTTCCGCTTTTCGGAGGAATTCGAGGAGCTGAAGCACGTGGGAAGGGAGCAGCCCTGCACGGCCGCGGATCTGCCCTGCAACAGGCCCAAGAATCGCTTCACGAACATCCTGCCTTACGATCACAGCAGGTTCAAGCTGCAGCCGGTCGACGACGAGGAGGGCTCCGATTACATCAACGCCAATTACGTCCCGGTGAGCGATCGACCACTTCCTTCGACCTAATTATTCGAATAGAAAAATCGATTAAACTCGTATTAACGCAAAGATTTGAATATATCGGCTTAGAACGATTAAGAAAAGGCATCTCTCTTGGCGCCGTACGTTGAGTAAATTCGTAAAACTTTTATTCCGTAAATTCGAGACGAGACTAATCTCGAGGCGTACGATAAAATTCAGCGAGACCGAAAAACGGTCGTGTATTCCCGAGGTTTAACCTCGAGGCGAGCCGTGTCCGCGAATATGGACGATTTAGAACGTTTTCTCGTGTGAAAAAAGGGCCACAACTCTCCGAGGGAGTTCATCGTGACTCAGGGTCCCCTGCACTCGACCAGGGACGATTTCTGGAGGATGGTCTGGGAGAGCAATAGCCGCGCCATCGTCATGCTGACCAGGTGCATCGAGAAGGGAAGGGAGAAGTGCGATCATTACTGGCCGATGGACACTCTGCCGGTTTATTACGGCGACATTTGCGTGACCATCCTGAACGAGGCTCATTATCCTGACTGGAGCATCACGGAGTTCATGCTCTGCAGGGTGAGCCCGTCGCTTTCCTCTCTGATCGATTTTCGGAAATTTCTCGGAGGTCGTGGAGCGAATCTGCGATACCATCGCTTTTCTCGATAATCATATCGAAATAGTAGCGGGTTGATTAACGAAAAAACACGGGAGGCCTCGTGCCACGTTATTTTTTTTTCCTTTGTCGATTAAAAAAGAATTCTCTTCCGAGCAGGGCGACGTGAAGCGGGTGATCCAGCACTTCCACTTCACCACGTGGCCGGACTTTGGCGTGCCCAGCCCGCCTCAGACTTTGGCGAGGTTCGTCCGTGCGTTCAGGGAAAGGGTCCGGCCGGATCAGAGGCCCATAGTGGTCCACTGCAGCGCTGGAGTTGGTCGCAGCGGCACCTTCATCACCCTGGACAGAATACTCCAGCAGATCTTGGTGTCGAAGTACGTCGACATCTTCGGCATCGTCTGGGCGATGAGGAAGGAGCGCGTCTGGATGGTGCAGACGGAACAGCAGTACATATGCATCCATCAGTGTCTCCTGGCGGTTCTGGAGGGCCAAGACACGACTGGACCGCCGCGGGAGATTCACGACAATCAGGGCTTCGATGGTGAGTGGAACGGCGCTTCGATCCGAATGGTGAAAGGTGCGGTGATTTGGTCCTTCGAAAATGCTGCCATGGGATACTTAAAGTCGAAGCGTGGAAGTACGGTTCGCGCAACGTAAGAAAATCCTCTGAGAGGCATGCGGGCTAATTGGTCTTTGGATTATTTATTTACGGGTCTCGAAGGGTCGATGTAAACGTAGATAGAATCGTGGGAGTCGAAAAGGATTAATCGTGGGATTCGATAAATTACTCGTAAGCACGGAAATTTTGTTTCTCTGCAATTTAAGACCTCAACGATCAAAGTATGGTGATTCTGTGAGCTCCCACACTGAGAATAGGTTTTCCTAGGTTCGGCCAACGATCTAGGAAAATATCGAGTCCGTGGAATTCAATATTAAGAATGATTATAATACATTCTGTCCGCGCTCGTTGTTCGTCGAAGCGTCTTCCAATTCCTTGAAGTATCTCCGAACGCTTTGAAAGGACCAGGGCTGGCCATCGAGCCTGCTTCGATGGTATGGCCGGTACTTGGTGGCGGTGGTTAAAGCAAACGCGTGTCGATATCCACGCCTGGTTGATTTCTGGTTGATCGGGTCGCATAGTAACACGGTGCCTCCCTTTTTGCAACCTGCCGAACCTTTTGAATCCAGGGAAGAATCGAAGCTCGGTGGAGAACGCCAAGAGTCCTGCCGAGGATGAGAAGGAGAGGTGACCTTCGAGCTGCGAAACCTGCGCCGATGGTAATTTCGCTCCCCGCTTTTATCTCTTCTTCCGATGCACGATCTCGAGTTTGGCGCACCTTTGCATGCCCGACTTCCTCTCCCCTGTCCCGGGAATCCTTCGAAAAGCTCGCTGACCAAATCGACCGATATCTTGGACGCGACTTGGATCCTTGCGGATCGTCATATCGAAGAACATTGCGGAACGAGTAGACTTCGTCGTCGATCAGGAGCTAAATTGAGATGGAACGTTTATCTTGCAATGAATGTTTCGGGTGTTGCGGCATGCTAGAAGCTCGGTAGATGGATCGATCGATAAGAGTGGCGGAATATCGTGGTGAACGGAATTGGCGTACTTTGTCGTTGATTAAATTAATTTTGAATTTTCTACGCAAACTACGAAATTCCGTCGAGATTATCGATCGTTTCGTTGGGTGTTTCGATTAACCGCTTATCGTGTTTGTCTTGTAATTAACCACGACCATGAGATACGATATGCTTCCTTGCCAAGGAAATTTTCCTTCGATCTGCGGCTTGCACCCGGCACGTATCGCGATTAATCAACGATTAGTGTCTTCGATCCTCCTCCTTCTTCTTTGCAGATGACGAGGGAATAGCGGAGTCGGGAATGTGATAGCCCCGATGGAAGGCTAGACGAGAAACAAAGACTCCCGCATCGAGGAATTTGGGAGGATTCGCGAAGAGCCTCGAGCGATTTGCGGCTTCCAGAGGAATCGGTGGGAAGAGCGAGGAACAAAGTGCAATGATAGATCTCTGACGAAACTCAGGAGCGGTTCGGCCTGTCGGAAAAGTTCGAACTTGACTCCGGTGTTCGTATCGAATTCGTGAGAAATCGAAGGTTCTTCTCTTTGGCAAATCTAATCGCGCTTCTTACACTGGCCAATCGTTTTTGAAGGGTGTATAAGGAGGAACTTTTGCGAAGTTATCGAAGATGGAGGAAGAGAAGTCGTGGATGACGCTCCGAGAAAAGTCGAGGGGACAGTCCGGTTCCTGGACATTCCAATGGATTCGATATGATCTCGAACGGCTTTCGAGAAATTCGCGGATTTTTGCGAGATGTTTTTTAAATATAGGAGGAGAATGTGATAATCGTCGGGGACGTGCAACGAAATCGAGTGGAAGTTTGGTACACGATGGATTTGCCTGGCTTTCGAACAGTGTGCAATCCGTTCGCGATGTTTTGCGAGGTTTTCCACGAAGAAAAAGAAATGTGATAATCGTCGGCGATGTTCAACGAAATCAAACGGAGGATCGTGCGCCGTGCCGCTCGTTCGTCAATTTTTGCGCGAGTTTTCGCGAAGGAGGAAGAAGATCCGGGAAATGTTTGGCGAAAGAGAGATCGGCGCGACTCTCAGAGGAGGAGAAACGGGAATAATTAAAGGCGGACGTGGAAGGAAGTAAATATCAAAGGTAGATCGGTAGATTTCGTCGTCGAACAATGCGGGAGATCGTCTCGCGATCTTAAGAGAAACGATCTTTGCGCGAACATTGCTTTTCGTACTATTCGTTTTTTACCCTTTTTTAAATAACGCGTCTCTCGACACTGACGTATCGAGCGAAATGAAATACCCCTGTTAACGATTTTTGCATACGAGAAAATTCATTCGGTATGAAATTTGCGAGGCCAACCAATTGTTTTTGTGGCTGGCAAACGTAAGGACGAACTTTGACATACGCCCAGTACGGAAGGGATTGATTATTCCTGCAGATTACTCAACTCGTTAAACGTATTATTGCATATTGTAACGATTTAACTCATCGAGTATACCTCAAAACGATCAAAGGAGCCAGTATCAAGAAAAGTTATCGACGTTCAAGAGCCACGCTCGAAGATTCATACATACTCATTCGTATCGAAGAAGACTGAGGCTACGAAGTGTGACAAAGTCCAATTTTATCATAGTCGTATCTTCGTTTCTTGGTTTCCAGAAGGTTAGACTTCGCTCCGTGCAGACCTTTTTTTTTTATGAAATTGGCATTTGGAGGCTCGAAAGGTACGATCGTTTGGATCTCAATGTTTCCGATTAAAATCTTCATCGAACAAGGAATTCCTTTTTAAACTTTTATAACGAAACTTATTCCATCCATCGGTAATAAAAGACGTATTTTTAATTTTCACGTGCGAGCTATAAAATAATTCGTCTCCCTCTCGACCAGTGCGATAAAGCTCGTCGCCAAAATCGGAGCTAATCGGTAACTAAATCCCACGTAAATGCTCGTGAGTTTGAAAATATAGACCCAAAAGGAGCAGTTCGTTTTCCAAACTTCGCGAATAAAAGACGAAGCGATCAACGAAGGTACCTTTCGGTTTGATCAACAACATCGCGTGGCAACCGTCCGTCCAAGATTCGTAGTAGATGTGCCGGCTAATTGTTATAAACTATCTATGGAGAGAGAGAGAGCGAGAGAGAGAGAGAGAGAGAGAGAGAGAGAGAGAGAGTGAAAGGGAGAATGAGAGGCAGAGATAGGCACGGCATGCAAGTGGGAACAAGAAACTCGCATCTTCGTAGAGACCGCATCGTTTCTCGAGAGGATCCTCCCTCGCAAAATTCTCTCGAATCTCCAAGAAGGTATCGCGATACCCCGTGGCTGACCGACGAGGCGGTCTTTTTATCCTCAATTTTGGACAAACGGTGAAACAGGTTTCGATGGTTTTCAACGCCTCGGTTTTGACTTTATCGACTTTGATCATTCGCGTACGTATCGGTTCGAAGGAGTTGGAAGCCAATCCCGCGAGCGAGATGAGTTTTTTCTCCAGACTTTTATACCGAGAATCGTGTATCGGCACGGAATATTATTGCAACGACAGGAACGAAACGTTTTTTAAGCCGGCGACCCTGGAGAAGGATCACCTCGGATAAATTCGATAGACTTCCAAGCCTCTCGCATTAATCGTATCCCTCGAATCGGAAAGATTGGAAAGCGATCCAATCGACTCGGCAACGATTGCGTATCTCGCTGTCATATCGCTCACATCGCATTAGAAAGTGGACCCGTCGAAAGCCGGCTCTCGCTCGTAGGTCGAGCGGGAAAATAAAACGTGATAACCAGAATCGGCGGTCGAAAGCAGTTTATTTGCCACGGTTGGGCTGACGTATTTTTCTACGAAACATTTTTCCACGCTTTAAAGGGCGTGACCGTATACCACGGGGTATTTGTGCGCGAAACTCGTGGACCGTCGTTTTTTTGTAACTCTCTACTCGCGTATACAGGGTGTCCCGCGACGGGGACGATTTTGGCACATCTAAAGAATTGACTAAAGTTCCGCGTAGACGCGTCCCCTATTTGATTTTCGACGCATCGCCCATCGTCTCGCGGCTCCTCGTCGCGCGTTGGTCGATCCGCAAATTCCTCCGACGAAGTTCGTCGCGTGAAAAATCGGATAGAATCGAAGCGAATATCCGGCGATTAACCGTCTTACCCTCCGGGACTCCTGATCCGGTACCACCCTTTATTCTTCGCAACCTCGATCCTCCGTAACCCGCTACGCCTTCAAACTCACGATTCGGCTGTCGTGTTTATCCAGATTCGTGGATCGGCGCTCGAATCAAAGGACGACTACATCCGGTCTTTCCTCTCCCTTCGTGGCTAGCGGACGAAGGCGGAAAGGGAGACCAAAGTGAGATCGGAGAGTACGATTGGTTAGAGAGGATCGGTAGGGTTTTCCGGCAGGTAAAACGTTGAGGAGCAACCTTGGGCCACGTAACTCGTCCCGAGCCTGTGATTTCATTCCATATCTCGATTAGTTGTTCGGTTTAGAGTTAGGTAGAACTTCGAGGGCGCATTCCCGTGGGACCAGCCGACGATAAGGAGGGAAGAAAAGCGCGTACTTACGATCGGTCCTTTCGGCGTACAAACGAGGGAAAGGTTTCTCAGCCCAAGGCCCAGCGAGGAGCGCGAATCGTCAGCGGGGTCGTTCGAATTCGTCTCGGTTCGGAATTTCGGGGAGGTAGAATAGTCCGCGGGATCTCGAATTCGATACTTAATATTTTTCGACAGATGTTTTGTACGTAAGATATTGCGCGTGGCGGTACGCACGGTTCCGCGAACGAGCCTCTACGAGCTGATCCAAAAGTCACGATATCCACGCACGAACGATAACTTCTACGACGAGAGAAGTGATTCAACGATTCGCGTGACTTCTGGAGAGGCTCCGTGAGAAGGGATCGCGAAAAACGTTCGCTATATTCGTAGAGTATATTCGTCGTCGGATTTTCACGTCTCATTGGTTTGCCGCGAGTGCGTCTTAATCTTAACCCTAGCCCTAATCTTGACCTTAACTTTATTCACCATTCTCGCCCTTGATCGTTAATCCTCTATAAGCAACGGCGACTTTCGAGCAACGTGCTTTGCCCCACTTCGAATATCGCTCGTTTCCAAATTCTTCGATTATCGTCGATCGTCGATCGATTCATCCTTTACATCCAACTTCCTTCTTTCTCGTTCGAAGCGCGAAATTATATATACAGAGAGATAAGAAATTCTAGGCCGCAAGTACGATAGAGGGTAACGCATAATTTCTAATTACTACTAAACTAACGAGAACAAACCAACCTGGTGGGCAGAATTCGCGTTACTCTCGTCAATTTCGTCGAGATCAAAGTGATCGAGTAGGCCGATCGAACGAGCTTCGGGCTAAATTTTCTCGATCGCGTATCGTCGGTATCTAAAATCAATGCACGAATCGGCACACGAATCGAAGCGCGCGTCGATATCGTTAATCGTAACGCGTATCGATAGCGTAAAATCGCGGCGACGGGGACCTCAGGAATTTCTCCCCCGAGACGCTCTTTTCCAAGGCGAACCGATGAGAACCGAGACCGACAGCTGCAGTTTCCAATCCAACGAATTTCCTTGCTGTACGCTATATAACGTCTACGTCTAGGGTATATTGAAAGATGTATAACCAATCTGTCTGTCGTGTATACTACTCTATAAAAGCGGTACCGTAAATCGAACCTGCTGGATGGGCCGACGATCGTCCGACGTTCGCAAGGCGGACCATCGAGCAAAGACGATTTCGCCATTCCGGACTAATATCTTCTCCGTTGCCTCAACGGAGATTCTTTTTTCGCGAGAAGGCACTTCGCTCGACCGACCGCCGTCTTCCCGCGTCCATCGAGGCGTCGAAATTTCGGGCGTTTCGCGAAATAGGGGCGAGAGGAGAAGGCAAGCTGCTCGTACGCGGATCGTCCCTCGATCGCCCCATTATTAGGTAAGACTCCTGGACGTCGGGAGTAGCCCATACTAGGATTAAGCGTAGATTCGGTCGAATCGAGACGATCGAGACCAACGATCCGAGATTCGCTCTGCCGTTCATAAATATTCGGATGCCGAGAGACTCGGATTATCCGAAAAATTCCATCGGCTCGCAGCCGATCTCCTCGCCTCGTTCTCGATCCAATCGTTCTCTCGAGGGGAAAACCGCGTGCAATTAGCGCTACTTTCCCTGAATCGCGATTGGACGACGGCTGTCGCAACGACCGTGCTCGGTGTGAATTAGGATTTACGGCATTCCTATAGGAATCGGTGGTCAGACCGGAGGCTCGACCAATCGCCGGTTCACCCATTAGTTATGAAATCCAAGAACACGTTATTTACGAGCGGCGGTCCGCGACATTCACGGTTGTTTACATTCGCCCCTTGCTCCGTTTAATATTGGGTTTAGGGACAGTTCGACACGCCTACCTCCAGGGGAACGCGTCGATTTGCGGCATTAACCAAATTCTACGTTCTCATTGATTTTTTCACGCAGAGATTGCGCAACGCTCCGCGATCCTCGTCGAGCGTTTTAATTCGCGAGCGCCGATTCGAGGATCAAAGACGAGGCTCGAACGTTTCCGCGTATTTATGAACGGTACCGTATCGCATTTAGGAGCACCGAGATCTTCGGACGTTCTTTACTTTCGCCGATAATCTTAGGTTTATTCTGTGATAAATCACAATCGAGTCGATCAAGGAGCAGGAACAAACGCGTCGACGCGCCCGATTCGAGGCCTCCGAGAACTGGTTCGTGCCAATCCGTTATCGTCGTCCGATCGTCGCTCGAATCACGCTCGACGGCTCCTCGGACGGCGAGATCGTTTTTGAGGAAACGCGTTTCCTTCACGCGCCGCGCTCTTGTACATAGCGTTCAACCGAGGTCCGCTGCAAGACCCGGCTTTTCACTTTCGAGGCTGTCGACGGATCACGGACCGATTTACCCGTTTCGACGAAAGGTCAACGGGAGACTCTTTTGGCGATCTCAGCGGACTCGGAGAGATCGGAGGAAAGCTGAGGGAAAGGATACGATACCGAAGAGAAATCGTTTCTGCCTCGTTTCCATTGCTAACCCCAGATTACGATGCTTTCCTGCGAGTCGAAACTCTCCTAAAATTAACGGATCAAAGAAAACTTGGACGAATATTTTGATCGATCCTTTGGAACGCTCGTATTTTCGAAGAAGCAGGGTTTAAAAAATAATCGAAACGATCGAGGAACACGGCCGAGACAAACGATGGAATTTCGAGTAAATTTGAATTATGGGATCGTACATTTCCCGCCGCCAACGTAATCTGGAGGTCAACGTGGCCGTCGTACCGATTCGAGAAATAAGCAAAACTCGATCGTATCTCTCGGTTGTACGCGATTAATCGCCGAGAGCGATTCGGCGGTGGGTCGGCTCCGTGATTCGTGCGCGCGGCCATCGTAAGCTTTCCTTTTGTAAATACGAGTTATTCCAGCGGCCGGCCCAGTGGCCCGCCGATTCGGGATGAATCTACGAAGTAACGATCTCCTTCCTCGCCACTCGTAGATCCCTCCCGACACCCGACGCGCGCGCGAACCAACACGCACTCACGTATGTTATATTATATACCATATATATAAAATATATGTATATACATTATATAATATACATCATAGTATATATTATATACATACATATGTATATGTGTGTATATACATTACCGTCCGTAAGCATCCGGGCACTCGTGAAATTCGCGTAAGTAGCTTATCGATGATTCAACGGGCCGCTTCGTCGACGTTGCGGCGATTTTATTGACGTCCTTTGCTCAATAAACATCGCTCGCGTCGCTCCAAAATAGAATAACGTTTGTAAAATAATAATGATACACTGGGGAGAGCCAGATTTCGGAAGATATCTCAAGGATACGCGTAGGTATTCGAGGATTCTTGGGCGGTAATGTGTGTATATATGTGTAAGTTTACGAAAAATTGTACAGAGTGCGAAGCACGGAGGGGTACCGGCTGCCCCGCATTTTCATATGCATAAGTCTATGAAAAGGTACATTGTCATAATGCGCATTGTCATAACGCGGTGTACGCGCGTGTTCAATAAATATGGTTCTTCCAGTAACTTTTGCGTTTTTTTTTTACATCCGCACTTTGAGGCTGCGCTTACGCTCGCGTCTTCCTTTTGCGCGGTAGACGGAAAGGACGTTGCTTCGATATTTATGCCGGCGCAAGGCTACTCGCTATTCCCTTCTCGAGCCATATTTTCCATACGTGCGTCCAACGACCTATAATACGTTTATCCCGTTCTAATAAAGAAACTCGGCCTTCCTCCCGTTTCATAAATTTTCCCTTCGATGGACGAACCTTGGTCAGCCCCGACGCGTATATCGTGCGCGTATTTACAGCGCGACGCCTTTTTACGCGAGATAAACTAAACGACGCACTAACCATACCTTCGCCTCATATTTCCCCTTTACAAATAGTTCGTACCAAACCAGCTCCACGACTATTATTATACGAGACGTATCGGACTTATGGCAGTAGGGCATTATTATCGGACGATTATTATTACCATGGATGAAAAAGAGTTTGACGAAAGAATGGTCGAAATGGGAGCAAGGAGGCGAGGAGGACGGAATGGGGGGTTCGAAGCAATAAAAATCACCCCGTCGTCGACGCTGTTCCTCATGGGAACCCGTAATTACCGGCGGCGGCGGTGGAGCAAACGAGGGCCTGCGCGGAGCCACCTTTTAAAAAAGGTGTTAAAGCGTGCCGCGAGCGCACGTGGGTAGGTGTTAATTTAAAACAAACCGAGGGATAACCGTGTCTCGAGCTCCTCGAACAACGGCGATCCTCCGTCCTTCTCGAATCGAGCCGAAACTCGGCCGTCTCCCTCAAAGTTCGATGGATGTGAAGGAATAAAAGTACATTTATTTCGCTTCGTAATCATACAGATAATCTTGCGGTAACGGTTAAAGAAAAGAGGGGGGGGGGGGATCCGAGTAAAAACGTACATCTTTTTCTTGAAAAATACCTCGAGGGCTAAAATTCAACGGAGTTCCTTAAATTTGTAGCTGGAATATTTTTTAAGACGCTCGTCCGAATTTCCTGGGTGGACATTCGAAATACTCGCGGATCAATGGTGCACGGGAATTCTGCCCGCCGTGTTTCTTTTTTTTTTGCGCGCATTTCACGAAGCGGTCGGCTCTCGCGGAGTTTCGAAACGTCGATACGCCCGCTTCGCTGCCCACCATGTAATCAGCACTGCCATTTTGGCCAATTTTTTTTTCCTCTAGCCTCGGGCCGCCATCCGGTTGCCTTCCTCCCTACGCGCAACTTTGCTCCCGATACCGACGCCGATCTCTCGCGATTGCCCCTACCGAAATCTCCTTCCAGGGATCTTCGTGGACTTTCGATCGGAGCGCCAAGCTCCAAAGATCTTCCCGGTCAGCTCGTAAATCACGCGCAAAGCTCGTTCAGCGCGCACTTTCGTTCGAAGGACCCTGCCAATTTCGCTCGACGGACACCGAATATCGGCTCATCGCCCTTCTCTCTCCGTGACTCACCGTTCCTTCCAATTTGTTATTTCTTTCCCGCATCGTAGATTATTGCAAATCAAAATAGCACTAATCGCGCATCGAGCCACGATCGAAGCGTCGAGATTAAAAGGAAAGGCCGCTCACGGAGCGTTAACGAGCCGACCTCGAATTCGAAGGGAGGCCACGAGATTCGTTCCTCGATTTTCGCGAGGCAAAGGCTCATCCGTGAGCGTTTGTAAGCCCAAGAATCCATTAGGCAGGGAAACGCGGGACGGCCTCTCGATCCCCGGCACGATCCATTCGTTCTCGAATAATGCCCGCCGTCCGCGTATTAACGAGACGCTTCTGGAGCCGCCAAAGTTCACGGCCTATCACGATGCACGGGGATGCAGGTGAAAGAGGTCGTTTTCCAGGTGGAGGAAAGGAGGAGGAGGAGGCGGCGAGGGTCGCGGAGGAGCCTATCTTCCCAGAGAAGCCGCTCGGCCCTGCCGATCTATCGATCCTCGGAATTAGCATCGGAGGCGTGAATCTCCCCGGTGGATCTATCCTCGGACCCACTTAAAATCTCCGCGCGAGCCTCTCACCTCGAGGGACGATCGTGCGGGCGATCGAACTCCCTCGCCTCGTCCACCTTAACGATCGAAAAGCCACCTTTATTCGCCCTCCGTTCCTTCGGTTAATATCGATTTCTCCGCTTATTTATCCGGTACTTTCGTCGACGACGCGTTACGTATTTTCGAGAGATCATCGATCGATTCGCGCAACGATTCGAGAGGGAGACTTTACGTCTCGTTCCTTCGATACGTATTCCACGCGTAATATTTGGAGGAATCGAGCGAAATCGTCGAAAGGGCGGTAGGTACGAAGCTCTCCTCGTTCTATCGGCCATAGGGGCTTTGAGAGCGGACCGAGAGACAGGGGGCCCGGAGACGTTCTCGTTGGGCTCTAAAAAGAAAGTCCTAATTCGGCTCGTTACTCCCCGGGCCTCGCGAGGCTGGTCGTATTTCACTGGCGGGGGCGTGGAACGGATAATTTGGAGAAGGGGGGAGAAAGCGATATCCGATCGTATATCAAGGCACCGAATGGCTGGCCGGTCGCCTTGAAATTATCGAAAACAAGGGCCAAAACTAATGGGCCGTGTCGGGCCATCTGGCTCCCGCGGGCCTCGGCTCTGATTCACGCCGATTCGATCGCCGTTTTCACGCCACTGAGAGACGATACGAATTAGCCCGGGATAGGCGCGTCGACGATTGACGAGCCCAACGATCGCCCAGGGCCCTCCTCCGCTCCTGCGCGACCTGGACCCTCGAAGATCGACCCAAGATCGAGGACTCTCCGTTTCTCTCGATCCGACCTCGACGTTGATCGTCAGCGCGGAGTTCGAAATGGAAGCCGAATTATGATCGCCTTCGTCGAAATGTTTGTCGAGGAAAGTGGCCGATGAAAATTGTGCGAGTAAAGGAACCGATGTAATCACGGCAAATCGATTTACTTTGAAAAAGATTTTATCCGGAGTCCAAAGATCCCCACCTCGTAACAATTTCGCGGAAGGTGCAATTATCCCGGAAAATTGGCTCTAATCGCCGGGGGAAATCTAGAATCCGAGCCGCGAGCTCCTTCCGGAAATTCAGCGTGGCCTTATAAGGTTTCAGCCGTCTTCTTTCATCGCGATGGAAAGTTGGAGCGCGCGCCTTGGAGGAAAAGCCGTGCGCCATTGCGATTGACGTTTACTCGGGGGAAATAGGCCAGGGGAAATCTCGAGGTTTGAACGCGCGAAAGAAGTCGAGCCCTGCGTGGAGTTCAACTTTATTCCGCCCAGCTCTGCGGATGGCTGAAAATCAATGTACACACCTGTGGGTAGCAAATATTATCCGCCGCGACAAGAACGTTTGTCTGGAAACGTGGAAGAAAAACTTCGAGGTATATTGGAAATTAAGATTAGTTTTGTACATATGTAATTAAATTCTTTCTTTTCTCGATTTCACGAAGCGCGAAGTAAAGTATAGACCGCGCGTATTTACGAGCAAAACGATCGATCGCAGTGGTCGGCGATGATCTCGCGAGTTGATCGAGGGAAAAAAATAAACCGAGAGAAAATCCGACGCGGAGGCGATCGCGATAGAGACACATCGTTGACTCGGAGTTATTGCGAAATAATATAGAATCGAGAGCGGTTCCCGTCGATCGCGCCCTCGCGTACGGCACGCGACGTCGATTTCTCCGCGAAAATGTGCCTCTTGGGCGTCGAAGCGACGGCCACTCTCGGAATCCAAAACTTCGAGGACTCCCCTCGAGCGACGACCGCGAATTTTTCTCCTCGTCGTACGTTTCAGCCACGAGAACCCCGATCGATGGGTCTTTGAACGTCCATCGTTTTAGCAGCGTGGAAATACAAGATAGACGCGTGCGACTGAATTTTCCAGACGATCCATCGGAGGTATGCGTTACTGATCCCAAAAGATGTGATTGCTGATGTATCTCCACGGCATGTTCTCGCACACGGTGCCAGCGATCGCGTCCTGGACCGACATCGTGAACACTCGGAAGTTCACGTCGGTGTAATTTAGGTTCGAGAGCAGGAACGTCGGCATCCGGTCGGATATGATCCACAATAATCCACGGTTCACCTGCGAGCATTGTACGGGCTTCGTTTAGGCACACACTTCTGCTTCCTCGTTCCTCGTACTATTCGATACTCCAATCGATCTTTGCTCTACGCGTTTATCTCTCGCAAGCTTGCGCCCCTTGCCGCGAAACGTATAATCGAATATCTTTTCTCGCGTCAAATGTCCTCTCCAATAACGTCTACCCACTCCGTCTTATCGGGAAATGTATCGTACTATATATATATATATAAATATATTACGTTTACGTTGGAACGAATCGAGTTGAAAAGCAAGCGGGTTAAATTCTAATGCAAAGGATCGAGTCAAAGTACCTTAACATCCGCCGGGAATATCATCGCCTCGTCGTGCCTGGCGACGATCGCCTGATTGACGCCCGCGTAAGGCATCAAAGAGTTCCAGCATCCGACCGCGTTTTGGTCCACCAGGTTGTAAAATTGAACGCCGTTTTCGTCCATGACCGAGGCGGTGCGATGAAACAGGGTACCGCTCTCTGGAAGTACCTGTCGCGATTCGAAGCGGTACGCTTTCAAATTCGGTAAAGAACCTAATTTTCATACCTAACGGAGAAAGTGGATCCGGAAATGGTCCTGAAATCCTTACGAATCCAACCGCGAATTCCCACGCATACGCGTCATTATCCCGTTAACCCCTCGTCTTACGTTTCGAACAAAATAATACCTCATCGTTTATATCGCAAAAAATCGTAATCAAGAGAGCCGCTAGGTTCCGCGCGTATGTAAAATATCGCGAATGTACGATGCAATAAAATGAAACGGCTGCAATGCATAACCGCACGGTGTCGCAAACTCTCGACCGTATGGAGCGAACGATCCTCGGAAATCTCGAACTCACTTGGAACTCGTGGTAGCTGTTTTGCGAGAGATTCTCGTTCCTTAGGATCTTCGTGGAGACCGCGAATTCCCTGTTGCTGCTCAAAGGATGGAAGAAGAGGATCCTGTATCCGTCCAAGGCGATCGGCGAGAGGCTCATCCCGAATATCCCCTCCTCCCCCCATTGGAAGTTCATGCCGGCGATGTTGTAATCGCCAGCGAGCGGATCCGGCATGAAGAAGCTGTGGCTGATGCGCCAGGATTTGTTTTGTTGCCAGGAGTAGACGATCAGCCCGTAGCCCAGCTCGTCCGACATGTAAGCGAAGGCGTCGTCGCAGCCGCCCTTGCCTAGGTCCACGGCGATGTTGGCGATGAACGTGTTCTACGAATTCGAACGGGCCAACTTCCTTCCTTAATTTCCCTCCTTCTCTTTTCCCACGCCCGCCTCTGTCCTATGCCAAGCTCGTTTGGCCCTCGGACTCAACTTTTCCCAAGCGTTTCTCCGTATCCGAATTCGAGCTTAAATCTCGGCACCATTCGCGCGCGATGCGATACGACGATTCTCGAGAGGACGGTCATCCCTCATCGCGAGCACGAATCTCGATGGAATCGAGTGGAAGGATGTGGAAATGATTTTTCACTCACCTGATTGATATCCTCGGGTCTGAGTTTGTACTGTCTTATAATCTTATCCGTGGTCAGATCGAAGATGTTCAGAGTGTAGGGGCATGCCTGCATGGTCGTGTCTCCGATACCAATGGTTCCGGTATCGAGGACCCAAAGACGATCGCACATGTCCGCGTGCATTCTGAGTTGGAATAGGACAAAAAATCGAGATTCGTTATCGAGGCGGCGATCAAGATCGCGATCGTTTCGACGTCCATCCAAGGGTGGAAAGGTTCACCTGTAAACGGTCGTGAGTCCCATATCGCAGTCACCGGCCTTGTTCTGCGCCCAGTTCGGATAAGGCGTGAGCTTGGGCGATCCTCCGCGATTGGTGTCGAGGGATATGTAATTCAGCGTCGAGGGTATACCTGAAGCGGAGCAATCATCGATCCATCGAGACGATCGATCCATATTCCAATGCGATGGGTCATTCGGAGGAGGAGGAGGAGTGCTCGAAAGGAAGGTCGGATCGCCGTGGAGAGAGCAAAGGAGCGGAAGGAAGCACGGTGGCGGGTTTTTGAAGTTGGCAAGGATTTTGCGGGACGCGCCGGTAGCATTGTTGGTCCTTTGGGCCGCACAATGCTCTGGCTCGCGCCAACGCGCCTATTGCGGGGGGGGGGGCGAGACGCGAAAAAAGGGGAGCCGAAGGGAATAAAGGCCAGCGGGGTGAACGGGGCTCCATTCACGGTCGTACGAGTCGAAGAGGCCATTCGCGCATTCAATGCGGAGCCCGCGGTTTTTCGGCACTTTTTGTCGCGAGCCGGAAGTCGTCCAGACGAGATTCGCGGTCCTCCTCGCCTCCTGCGGTGGTCCTCGACGCTGGCATCCGGTTCCTCGCCCGAAACATCCGGCAGCTCCTCGAGGAACCTCCTTCTTCCTCGGGATCCTCCTCGCCCGCGTCCTCTTCCTCGGTTCGACCCTTTGGCCCGTCGAGCGCTCATCGAAACACTCCTCGAGATAGGACGCTCGAACACGGTCAGCCGTATTACTGCGCGAAATCTCCGCTCGACGCGACGCGCTTACTTATGCGCCAAATTCGACGCGAGTGAGCGCATTGCGGAGAGTATCGGCCGGCGATTAGAGTCAAGGGGAAGTCGGATCTTGGGAGCGACGACAAGGTAGGAATCTGGGAAGGGTGGAGGAGCGGTCGAAGGACGCGTAACGAAACTCACCGGTACGCCACCTTGGCACGCTGACGAAGAGTTTGTTCCTCCAGACCTCGATGCCCACGGGCAAACAGTTTTCCGGAACGAAGTCGCCGTTCATCATGGCTACCTGCCGACTCATCTTGTCGGGATAAGAGTAGTCGATCATGTTCCAGAAGTACCTCTCCACGAGAGGCGCCTGTCCGAAGTGGGCCTTCCATCCTTGCGCTCCATCCGCGTGTTCGACGTGACCGATCGCTAGAACGAGCGCGAAGAGTCCACGGACCAGAGACCCGTATCTCAGCGACGGAAGCCCCATTCTCTCGAGACTCCACTCGTCCCTACGTATTCAGAATAGTGGTGGAATTATAAGGACGATTCTCGATTCTCTCGTAGTGCCTTGCACGCGACCCCCGAATATTCGCGGTTTCCGACGCCGTCGTATCCGCGTGGACGCGGAGGAAAGGAAGGCTCGACGAGAGCAAAGCATCGGGAAGTTCTGTCCGTTCTGTTGCGCGATATGCGAGAAAATAAAATAGCCGCGGCTGGAAGCGTTTCGATCTCGCATGCAAGCCGCAAGGGCACGCTTCTCAGCGGAGCAATTAATCCTGGCGTGCGTCGAAGGTAAAAATAGCGTGGGCGATACTTCCATTTCGCCGATGTGCGCCAAAGCGAGAAATCGCGAACTAGCTTTCGTTTCCCTGCCCACGCGAGGGATAACGAGTGAAATGAGCATTGACACGCGTCCGCGCGGTATATCCTTGTACGTAATCTCGCGCTCGATCCTCTATAACTCGCGTTTCCTTCGAATTTCAACGCTCCGATCCGACGCTTAACTCGGATTCCTTCGTAAGCTCGCGTCGCGAGAGGAAAGACTTGGGGAAATAATTAACGACGGTTTATTGCGCGACAATGGCGTGGCTCTTTGATTTGCGATAACTCGTAAATTCCAGCAGAGACAATAGCCGGTTCGGGACAAAACGCGTGGACGATACGTTGCTCCAAAGCTACCACGCGTTTTCATCGCGCACTAAACTCGAGGTCGAATAAATTTCAAACACAATGCGACAGGAATGGTTTAAGCGTCCAGGCCTAAGAGAACCGGTGTTCGACGCGGGAAGAGAGTTCTCGACCATTCGCGGAAGTTTTGGATCGTCACGCGTCAATAATTAAACCGATCGCTCGTGCGGTAAGATCATTAACGATACATACGAGCCGTTACACGGGAAAGCGACGCGAGTTCTGTTTAAAAAACAAACCTGTTTAAAGCTACGTTCGAGTAAGCATGGATGTTCTCTTGGTATATTAATAATGAAAGAAGTCAATGGTACAACGTCCCCGTGAATCGAACAAAAAAAAATTTTATTACAAAATACGACCGTCCGGTTCGATTCGACTTAATTTATAACTTTCGTTATCACCATTCAATTTCATACGTCCATAATCTCGGAAAAGCAACATCAATATATCCGAGATCCACGCTCTGCTCGACTACTCTTAAACGCAAAATTGAAAGTATCTCGAAAGGAGGAAAAAATGTCCGCCTTAAATATAACGGCTCAATATCGCTTTCGTACATCTATGCGCGTGTTCCAGACCCACCTCAAAAATAACGAGCCAAGATAGACGACCGACGAGACGATCAAGAACGAAGCATAGACCGATGGTATCCGACCAAGGAGCTTTTCCGCGAGAAAGACACTCTGTCCGCGATGTGCGAGGGGCTCTGGGCTCCTTTTAACCCGGTGGAAAATCGCGGCGGCCGGAAAACGGGCGACGAGAGGCGCGAGGTGACTGCGCCCGCTGTAAATAGGGCCCCCCTATATATGCGGCCGGGTTAACACCGCGATACCCCCTGCGTCATCTCGGCTCATATCCCGACCAGCGGCACGCTTAGAGAGAAATGGCACTTCTGAAAGCCAACCCAGGCCAGCCGAATACTCCTCGGGCTGCTACGGCGGCCCTTGCGCTTTGATTAGCCAGCCTCTTCGACCGGAGATCAGGCGCCTTGACCTTCTCTGCCTTTCCAGAACGACGAAAAAGGGGCTCGTTCGATGATTCCCAACCCCTTGACTTACCTTACGAATCGTCTATGCCGAATCGTGGATAATAAATATTTGAGTCCGATTCGCGTCATGGTGCAAAGCCTTAAAAGGCAAAAGGATTACACTGGAATCATCGTCCATTTTCTATGACGTATTTAATATATTGGTAGTATATTAGAAAAGCGAAGAGGGAGAGAAAAGGAGAGGGAAGAGGAGAAAATCTCGGAAAAAACAGCGCTCCAAAGTTACGCAATTTTTCGAAAAGAAATAAATTTTCTAAAAAAAAACGAAGAGTTATTCAAACTGCGCTCCATCTTCCGAAGGCTCGAGGGATTTTCCTGCGATTCTCTGGAAGCTTTGGCCTTCCGGAAAAGCGTCGAAAGGACGAAACTTTCGAGGAGGGCTCCCTCGATCGGCGCGTTGCCTGAAATTTCCGGAGTCGATACGTCCAATTAGGGATACTTTTGTGCGCTCGTCTATTTCGTTTCGTTAATTAGGCGCGTGCGTTAGATATGCCTGGCGGTACCGGCATTGCAAACGCGGAAACGCAAGAGTATCCGTTGGCCGTAACGAGACGATAGGAAAAAGCGCGAACGATAGTCCAGCGGGAATGATTCCGCGGTTGAGGAATCGAAATTTAACCCCTCTCCACCTCCGAGAAAGCCTTTTATTAATAATCCACGGCCGACGTTGCTTTTAAATTCAATCCCCATTCTGTGCGATCTCGAATTAAAGGGAAAGAAAAGGATTGGAACGCTTTCATCGAAATATCTCGTGACTCGACATTTTTGCGCACATTTACATTTTCGCGCGTACGCGTTTATTTCGTTCCAAGCTCATCCGGGATGTTGGAGATTGACTGGATTGCTAGAGAAATATTAAGCACGGCGAATGGGGCATTATACGTGGTTTCCACTCGCTAATGCGAAGATAACTTTTGCAAAGAAAAGAATCCTACTTGGCGAGTCCGTAGCTCCTCGTAAATGTGATAGAAAACGATATTGATTTAACGAAGAACGATGGAATTTTGAGGGGTGTGGCAAAGGCCAAGAGAAACGTCAGTGATCGTGGAACGTGACACTTTTCGAAGTAAAACAGGATCAAAGCCGTCGTGCAGTTTAATACTTCAAAAATTCATCGCTCCTAACGATCTCGATTTAACGAGGCCTCTGAGAAAAATATCTAATTGCCGCTTACTCGCTCGTCGAACGGCGAAAGCTCGAAGGAGGGAAGGGTTGCGAGCATTGCCAAGAAAAGCGAATGATCGATCGGTACAGCGACAGCTCGGCTTTATAAAAACGAGTACTTTAGAAAAACCGTGGCCGAGCATTCGTTTTCAAGAGTACGGAACGATAAAGCCATACGCTTCCTCTCGTTCGCCAAGGGTGTTTCCCTGTAACGCTTGAAAACCACTGGTGCAAATTGCACGCGGTGTGTCGCATCGAACGGTAAAACGGTGATGCTCGTAAACGGTACTTCCTCGTACGACCGTCTAATTATCTCCTCTTAATCAGGGGGGAAATGAGGTGGCTCGAAAACTTGGGATTAACGGAGTCCAGTTCCTGGAATTTTTCTTGCGCCACCTCGGAAGTACGTGATCAACGCTGTAACATTTGCACCTCGAGCAAACTGCGAGTCGCCCGCGACAATAAAGACGACACTTTTCTTCCTCGACAAATTTTAGCCGCAGAGACGATCGAGAAGGATCTGCCGATAAATTTTGGAAAAATACGCACAGTCGAATACTCTCCCTGCTATCGGTTACGCTCGATCCGAGCGCAAGAAACGAGAACTAGGTCTACGCGTAGCTCTAGGTGGTTCATATCCAGAACCGGCCGTTACGTTACGATTAATTTCGCGTTAAATAAATCCCGCGCGGTCGTTCCTGTGTTAATATTATATTCGGTATACGAGATAACGGTAATTGCCGGGCTTGTCCGCCTCGGAACTAATTTCCAGGCGAAGAAGCATATAAACGTTTCGTACAAATTTCGGGAAGCGCGAATGAGATATAATCGTTGGTGGTTTTGTATTATTTTCAACCTCACCTGCCAAGTTCTTTTACGATACATATTACGTGCAAATATCGAGGCCCGGTCCCATCTTTCCTGACGCAGCGATCCTTGGCTTTTTTTCCGACGTAACGGGAGATCGTAAGAAGGGTCGTAATTTCCAAGATTGCTCGATCCAGGATCGAGTTTGACTTTTTACATTATTTTCGACGCTAACCACCCGGGATCCTCCACGATACACGTTGAAATTCTCAGATTCGGTAGCATCTTTCCTGACACGGCGATACCTGGCTTTTTCTCCGACAAGGCGGAACACGCCCGATCCAGAACCAGGTTTTATGTTATTTCGAACATAAACCGACGTGTTTTATTATCCCATTTCTTTTTCTATTTAATCCTTTCTTATTAAATCTTTATTGAGTCGAATTCTTAATAACCTGGCAAGATTCATCAGGATACACATCGTGCTCGACTATTGTGCTCGCATGTCGATCAACTTCGACGGAATATTTTTTAATTCGACTTTTCGTTTGTTTCGTCGACGTACGGACAGATCGTAGGAGAGATCGTAATTTTGAGGATTGGTCGATCGAGGACCAATTTCTATTTTTCGTATCACTTCCGAGACCTTTCGAGGCACGCGTTGCTTTCGAGCAAACATCGATCGCACCTGCAGATAGAGTATATTCTAACCATGCAATCTCCCGTTTTTTTTTTATTCGCGTAGTAGGTTGGGTAGCTGGGCTCGTAATTCCTGGAAAATAATCCGGTCGTTAATTCGCGATTCGCGTATCGGGTGCTTATATGACTAATACAGGATCCGCGATGTTGCTCGGCAAGAGGGGAGGATCCGAGGGATATCCATTGGGCAACTCTAGTAGAATTCGATCGGAATCTCACGCTCGTGCCAGCGCGTGATCCGGCTGATTTTCTAATGGATAATCGAGCTCCAGTTATTGACAGTATAGCATTACGACAGTCCACTTTAATGCATAATTATCGAGATCGCTCGTGCATTTCGTTTTGCCAGCGATCTCGATCGACGAGAGTGAGAGTCTGCGCGAGCACTTTTTTCGACGCACGTCGTGAAAGTACCAGGGTTCGAAGGAATTTCCGGGTAAAAAAAAAAATGTTCAAGTCGAAGATCGGCAAATCATCGTTGGATGCACTTATACGATACGAATTTCGAAAAGATGTTTCCCAAAAAAATAGTACGATTTCGTAGGAACGAGGGTGTAAAAAAATATATTTAGACCATCGCGACGATCCTATCCTCGTTTTTCCTCCAAACTTATCGCCAATACTCGAGGATAAAACTCATCGTCGATGGATATTAAACGTTGGACGGTTCACCCGTACGCAACTTTCCAAAAAGAAACCAGTCCCGTCATTTTCTAGAAGGAAGCCAATTTCCCTTTTTTTTTTTCCAAGAAAACGAACTTGAACAAACTAGAATGAAAGTGTGGGAAGGAAACGCGTAACGATAACGTAAAAGTTCGTGCAATATTACAAGTGGCCGACGATAATTTTACAGGTGTACACGAGTGTTTTTCCCCGTCGGCTATTTCGACATTTTCTACCGGTCTTTGCAGTTTTATCGGGAGAACCAGAAAGGTGTGTTCCTTTCTCCACGAAAAATATTTTTACAAACTTAGCGTTCGACTCGGACAAAAACCGACCGCTATCGGCCGCCCCCTTTTCACCGGCCGTTCATTGCCACTCCCATAATATGCAAACGTGCGACAAACGAGCGACGCGAATGCCTTAAAAATATAAGACGACCGGATGCGCGTAACGAATCTCGAGGGAAATATCCTTGAAAGTGAAACTCGGGATTAATTCGGTCCTTAATCGAGAGCGGGTAATAATCGTAAAGAACCTTCAACATTGTTCCAAGCAAGGCAGAGCTCGGTACCGGAATTCGGGATTATCGAACAAAATCATCGTCGATCATCGCGCATCGTTCCTCTTATTCCGCGCGATCGTGCGTTTCGGGGCATAACTCGAGTAGGAGCCGTAACGCGCGCCGGCCGCTAAAACGTCGTGGACCGTTAAGGATTAAGGCGACGCACGCAAAGAAGTCGAGGCGGATAAATTTATGTCGCACGAGACATTGAAGTGTCGCGATTCGAAAGAGTCGGTTAGCTCCAATTACGCCCTCCTCGCCCCCCCGCCCTCCCTGGACTTTCCGTGGCGCTGCATCGATAAGCGGCCTTATCGGTCAGTCGTCCTAAAGCGGCCGCTTTAACGAACGCACGAACTCGACTTCCCAAGTTTTCATCTACGATCGCGATACCGATGCAAATGCCGCGGGACATTCGCCGGACCGGTTTGCGCGGAAGGCGGCGGCATGAAAATGATAGTAATACCCGGAGAAATCTGTCGATGGACGGAAAAACATTGGAATGAGTCGGAATTCTCTGGAAGGCCGTTAACCGTCGTTCGCCCCTCCGATCGATACTCGCGAAGCATTCGGCTCGGGGCTGAGATTCTCGAGGGCGAGCTTCGCGAGGTTCGTGAGATTTCTGAGTGGCCGAATCGCTTCTTTGGCCGCCGACCGATTTCCTCTCGTGACATAATGCTCGCATTTCCAGCGATCCGCGTTTATCGCGGCTCGGATATCGCGCGCGACGAGGGGAAACCGGTTAACGGCTACGTTGGATGAACTTGCGCGAAATGGTCTCACGCTCGTTCAAGGGCGAGTTAAATCGAGTACTTTTCTCGGACCGACGGAGTGCGGTCACCCGTTTAATTGTCGTCGGTAGCACAGGCGATTTCCGCGCCGCTGAAATTTCAGGCGCGTGGAAAGCGATGCAAACTGGTTTGTCGATATGTCATTACGCTTTATTAAAAGCTTCGCAGGTAGGGTCATTCTTAATTACAGCTTTCCTCCTGCGCGTAACGCGTCGGGGGAGTGCCGATAAACGTTTATGGGGTAACTCGTGAAAAGGTCCGGGTCGGAGCGAATTCCAGATTTTCAAGGTTGCGTCGTGCTATTAACTCCGATCTTCGCGATTTGAGGAAACGCGCGTAATTAAAAGATGGATGATTCAATTCCAGCTCTAAATTCTACGTATCGCGCCATAGCCCGCGGCCCGAGATCAACGATCCGCGTCTTCGACTTCCTTCCACGACGATTTCCAACCCCAAATTTCACCTTTCGTCGATAAATATCCCGCCACTTCGAATACCTCCGATGCTAAATTACACGTTCCGTCGTCCCAAAGCCCACGATTCTCGGTCGACGGTCCGTGCTTAATTACAACCGCGATTCGCACAATAACGCTTTGAAATACCGCGGCTAGTTTACGACCGGGCGGACCTATGAATGGAACTAGATACGAGGCGCCCTGTCCATCGCGCGCGGTGGGCAATTTACTCGATTATCGGTCGTTTCGAAAGGAAGGCGGCGAGCGAGAGGGAGAGAGAGGGAGAGAGTCTTTCCGCAGCACTCATCAGAGATACCGTGAAATCCAGAACGTTGGAACGGCTAAGCAGGAAACCGTGTCGATAACACTGAAGCGAGTTATTATATGGACGTTACGTCAATAGGTAACGAGGTATACGAACCGCTGATTGGCAAGCAGTCCTATTCCGTGCCGGTAATTGTCGAGAAAACGTATGTGAGCTGCTTATATTTATCGCATTGTACGCTTTGATTCGGTAGCACCCGGACGGCTTTCGTTCTCGATTAAATCCATCTTTTACAGGAGTGATTTAAGGCGAGGTTCCTCGAAATCGAGTATCGATGGAGAGCCCCGAGGATTTAGCCGAGCAAATCGGGTACGCGAGATATTTAAATACGCGTGCCGAATCGTTTATCTCGATCGTTTCGATCGGTTACAAGAATATCGTATAAATTCGTACGATAAATTACAGATCGATCTGGCAAGAGGGATAATATAAATATTCCACGTTCACCGCCAGACACGTCCAATAGCTTTGCCTTTAAGAAAATGTCTGCGCGATCGTGGAAGGAATTGGAACTGTCGGGCTGTCTTCGTTTATTTAATATCGTTAACCCTCGGGTTCGATCTTTCACCGTTTTACACCGTTGATCGAGAAACCTCGACGATGTCGCGTCACCGCGCGGACGTTGCGTGCAACGAAAATGTCGACGAAGCATCGGAAAACCCGGAAGCTCACCGTGTCGTTTGAGAACTTGGCCTCTCGCACTTTCTTCTTGGCAGGAGAGCGACGGACGTGATTCCAGCACCGAGCAGAGCTAATTAGCCGCAGAGGCGCATTTCGCATTTTCACGCAGCCTCGAGCAAAGTTACTTTTTCCTTCTAGTTGCACTTAGGAATCGATCGTTATGCGGCTCGCCGAGAACTGAATCCCGACAACTTCGGTTGGCCGGCTTCGAATTACGGGTATTGGCTTATTAACCCCTCGGCTACGGCCGAGCTGCTCCTCTTATATCATTTTTTGGCGCGCGGTTTGCAATGAATACCGCTCGTAATTAATGTTGCACGCTTCATAACGTATCGCGATTGTCTCCGATTCGTGGCTTATGGCCGACGCTCTTTCATTCTCCGTCGAAGCATCCGAGCAAGGAGATCCGCAGAATTAATGGGAGCTTGATATATCGAGAAAAAAGAAAGGACCGACGATGCTTTAATTTTAAAGGTAATAACGCATGCGCGAACGTGAAGTATAGAGAAGGAATTGATTAATCCGTTGCATCGATGCAAACGAAAGTGTCGAGGTATCGTTATAAACGATGTAAATACGTCACGTTTAACGATCGTATTAAACGATTTATAACAAAGGTATAGATTTACGACTCGTACGAGGATCGAAGTCGTGAGGAGATAAATCAAAGTGAAACGGATAAAGAGAGGGGTAAAATGAGGTAATCGTCGCCTGAACCAGAGGCAACCGGCCCGACGTCCGGTTTGTCAGGTTGCCACTTTTTCCTCGGACGTTATCACTCGGATTCCGAGCTTCTTCGCAAATATTTTTCCACGAGAGTCTAACGCGCGATCCGCGAGGTGCGATATTCGCAATCAAAGGCGTTAGAGTCAATGGTCTAACGCATCAAGATAGTCGGCGGTTGATGAGAAAGGTATGCACCGTCTATATTAGGAAAGACCTACAATTATCGTAGAAAACGCACGAGGCCGCCGAGTTAATGTAATTGCACAAGCTGAACGAAAGTACGCACTTGTAATTGCTTTCTACCGACATTATATTGCCGACACAGAGAAATCTCGAAAGGGTATACAATGGCCATAAAAGTACGGGCAATCGTGGGTCTCGCGTCAAAATATATATCGCATTTTGGAGACCGTTACTCGCGTGGATAAGTAGAACAAAGTTCGTATTTCAAAATATTCGTGGTAAGCGGTTAATTCTCGAATATTTTTTTAAACGTTCGACGAAAGTTTCTCGATCAAAGGGTAGGAAACGGATGACTTTCGAAACTCGCGTACTCTGCGTTTTTCCAGCTATTTCCATAATACTCCCTATCTTGGCGTCCATCTTAATCAGCGCTGCATATTACTCAGAATCGCGGAGTGGAAATTGGCGGTAAAAACTTCCAAGGCCAAGACGCGCATCGAAAGCCGCTCTTAAGGGCAAACGATCGAACGAACGCCCGTGTAATTAGCGTAGATTTATGTAACCGCTTCGCGGATTTTCCTGGCGTCATCACGACAAAGACGGTATCCCCGTAATAATACCTTCTCCAATCGGCAGGTTTGCGGAGCGCCTTTATTTATCGAAGGCACGATTACGGGGAGTACGAGCGCAGCTTGCGTCCGGCGAACCGTACTTACACCTCGCCAAAATCAATGAAGCACGCTGTTATTCTCTCTCTGCGGGCAACGCGCGTAATAATGCCAATACCGCTTGGGCGTAAGTACAGCTCGAGTCACACGCGAACGTTGCGGCGCCCCGCTAAACGGACGTGCTTACCACCGCATCTCGACTTAAACATCCACGAGTACCCGACGTTACGTACATTCCGCGATACATCGTACAAACACGATGCTCGAGTCTCTCGCTCGTGTTTCTCCGCGACGAGACGCTTTTTATTCCCAGTCTTTTCCCAATACGGCGCGAGCACGAGCAGCGATCCAGATTTACGATCCGCGTCCGCCAGAGATTCTTCCAGTTTCCCCCAGGATCGGATATTCCTTCGGCGGATGAAGGGTGACTCTGAGTATTCTGGGATGCAGAAATGATACGTTGGCCCGGATAGATAGACGGATATAGAGAGAGTGAGAGAGAGAGAGAGAGGGGGGGGGGATCGGAGGGAAAGAAAATGAGAGGAGAGACCGAGAGAAGCGGCAGGTGCACGCGTTTCGTTTCGTGTTCCGGCGAACAGCCTCGGTTTCGTCCCAAAGCCACGGCGTGCCCGAGTCCCTTGCCATTTCGTACCGAATCGCCTCGGCCAAGGTGCGCTCGAAGGGGAGAAAAAGCCGATGCTCTCGGAGCAAGGGTTACGCGGGAAGGGTTATCGTAATGCGTTTCGCTCCGTGGCTTAAGTTTATAAACCAAAGGAAAGGCAATTGCGAAGATCGACGGATTACGAGGCACGCCGCAAATAAAGGACGATCGTGCCTCGCGTCGTATCTGCATTTTAATCCAATGCCTTACGGAACGGCCGTCGGAATTCGACGATTTCTGGACGTCGTCGCTATAAATTCATCCCTTTACGACTCACTTGCGCTTATTTCCATTAGTCGGAAAAATAACGTAGCGCGCAAAGATCGTGGCCCAAGAACAACGGCCGAGGATGAAAAGGGGTAAAGTATCCTCCGATACGCGGCAACCGGAAGGCAACTCCTTGACATTAGAAATTTCGGCATTAGCCATCGGCTACTCAGCGAGGTGCATATACCTCGCTCGAGGCTTCTAAAAGCGCGTCTTTATCGGAGGTCGCGTCCTCCGATAAAGTGGCCGCGGTGACGCGCAGCACGTGGACGGTTCTCGGGCCCTTTTTTCGGGGCTCCGGCCCGACGAAGACGCCGTATGAAAAATTCGTGCTGGCCGAGTCGGGCGCACAGGTGCGTGGACTAACGAGCGCCGTCCGCCTCGGCGCGGGATAAGCAGTCGGAAGGAGCGGAGGACGAAAAAGCGACGAAGACGAGGCTTTCCAGGAGATTTCGCGGCGGGTACCGACGGAAGGAATCGAGGAGGAGGAGGGAGGCGAGGGCAAAGGGGAGGGAGATGGGTCGGCCATCGAGAGGGCTACCGCGGCGGGGATTATTATCAAACATCGAATATCGGCGAGGCGAGCAAAAAAGCGAGGATTCAGGGTGAAAATGAGCCGACGTTAAATCGAAAGGAGGTTTGGTAGCCGTGGAAGAAAAAGACGCTGTACGAGGCCTCGATTAAACGAGCGACACAGCGAGACGTTGCTCGAAACGAGATTTATCTCGCGCGGAGAAGGTCCTTAACTCGAATCGATCCGCTCCTCGAGTCCTCCCTCTTCCCTCTTCTCCGTATCGAGAGTTCGACGCTGGAAGCACGAAACGAGGTGCGAGCCGAAAGAGCCGCGACGTCTCGCGGAAATTGCTCCCTATTTATAGCGCCGCGCTTTCCGAGGTTCTTCGCGATTAAACTCTGCCCGTCGACCTCGCAAGAAGCCCGATCGCAAATTACCCTGACAAAGGTCTTTATCGTCATTAACGACGCGGCCTCTCGTCCCTCCGCTCACGAGCGGCGGAGGAAAAAACGAGGAGGGCCTCGGAGGAGGGTGAGAGAGGCGAGTTTCCGAGAGGAAGAGCGGATCGGCGAAGGGAATAGGGAAAAATGCGTCCGTCGGCGCAGATTTCGCCGGATGAAATACGGCTCGGCCAATTAAGTCGCGATAAGATCGCGCCGCGGTCCTGGGTGGCGAGTTTTAAAACGACTTCATTAGACTAGCCATAAAATTCGTTGGTTTCGTTGTGAAACGAAACGGGGAGGCCCCGGCCGATGGCCACGGACAGGTTAAAGGGACAGGTGCCGCCGCGCGTCGTACATCACTTTTAAGGCACCAGGTATACCTACCCTGGAAACGTCTCGATTTCCACACAAAAAGAAATGATTAGGGCTTATTAGAAGCGGCGACATACCGCTCTCAGAAATTCCGGTATAACCGACCGACGGAATTCCTGCGCGCGTGTGCCTTCGTGCGAGAGACGTTGAACCGAGGAGAGCGAGCGGACGCTTCCTCCTTCGGCCAGCCGCCGCGCTCGCCTCTCCTTCCCTCGAGCGAGCCGCCGATTCTAGGGTGCTACCATCGAAGAGGTGCGAGCACCAACGAATCGTATCCGCCCATATCCGCGGCTCATTATCGATCGAAAATCAGGCGAACGAAGCACCGCTCGCGCCCGACTCTTCCTCGGCCCTTCGAGGACGCGAGGTCGCGCCAAAGGGGAGGTCAACGCACGGTCGCGGAGAGAGGAGAGGAGATGGGAGAGGAATATCGATGGTGGAAGGTCGGAGGGTAGAGTTGGTCGGCGGTGAGAGGGTTTAGAAAAAAGGGGCGAGGCTTGGCAGGGAATGCAGATGGATAGAGACGTTTCAGCAAGGAGTAATGATACAGGTCGGCCGGACACGCGCCCGTGAAGCTTCCGCGGTGCCGTTTATATCCAACCGGTCTGCGCCGAGCCTCCGCTCCTCTTGCTTTATTTCTCCGAAATGAGATCAAACGATCGGCCATCGGCGAAATTCGCCGCACCGCCGGCGAAACTCCGCGGATCGGCTCGGCGCCGATAAGGTCCTTGACTCTTCCGGCTGGGAGTCCAAATCGGCGAGCTCTCGCCGATTTTCATCCGCGAGGAGGCCGCGAAAAGCGTCTCCAAGCTTTGACGCTCGACTCGAGTGCGAGAGCGTCGTTCGCGATTAAGCCTCGCGTACTGCGTAATCGTATCGTGGAGCGCGTAATTCGATCGAAACCTATCGGAATACGAAAGCGTATCGGAGAGCGATGCAAATTCCAAATGAGCGGAGGGTGAAATCGCGGAGTTCCCTCGACAGAGGCGAATGTAAAATCCGTGAAAACGACGCGATCCTCGGGGATCGCGGGGTTAAAGTCCTGGTGGAAGGAATCCGAGCGATTGATCCGAGGAGGGCAGGAGGCAGGAGGCAGGAGGGAGAGGCAATAACTCGACGCGCGCGAAGAAGAAATCGATCGGTCGACGAGTGAATAAATAAGGGCAAGGAGGGAAAGAGTGGAAAGCGAGTGAGAGGAGGCTTGGCCGGAGGGAGGAGAGAGGAGGCCGGGGCGACGGCCATTAGGAGCACCGAGTCCGACCAGGAACCCGGCACTTACCTTAATTATTTCCACGTGACTCTTCGGAAATCTCGCACGAACCACGAAGGAGCATCGACGTTTGCTCCAAAGCGCTTCGATTTCAATGGGGATTTTATCCCCAAAAATGGAATTTTATCGCTACGTCATAGGGATAGACCCAAGTCCCTTCGTCTATGCTACGTCCACGATTCGGCTGGCAACGGATCAGCGCGGCTAAAGGAAACTCTAGGACGCTTTAGTTGCGACGCGAGTAATCTCGTCGATAAACCGAGGTGGTACGACCTGTGTAATAGCCTCGATTCGCGATATCCCCATCCTGACGAGCGTCGGCACCGCGAAAGGCGATCGCGGATATTACGAGGGCGAAAGTAATGGACGAACGTCATCATCGACGAGCCGCTCGACGCGCGTTGGAAACCTAATTTTCCTCGATCGGAGCAAAAACGGTTGGGCACCGCGAACGACGACGAGTCCGGGGAGAAACGGTTTGGAAAGGCGGCAAATTCTTCGAGTGCCCGCGGCGGCCCACCGATAATTATGCAAAACGAAGGAAGGCACGCGCACCGGACATTTTGGTCGAATTTCAGGATCGTTCCTCGCACACGACTCCGATCGCGGGATAAAGCGACGCTAGGTTCGCGGAGCGAGTCGATTTGTCGCGATCGTAAATTCGGGAACGCCCATAAAGCCAGCGTCGAGGATTATCGCCGATAAATTCCGATCCTCTCGAATTTGCGGATGCTCGATGGAAAAGTGAGGATTATTCGCGCTCGAAGAGGAATCGGCACGCGTGCGAATCGCACTCTTACTTTCCTTCCCGTCCTTATACGTCCTTACGCACTTTCTTTTTCAACGTTGCGCTTCGCGACAATGTCGCGCGAGGCCCATATTTGGCCTATGGACGATGAGGCTTCGCTCGTGCCGTTCGGTTTTTTGCGCAAAAGCAGGAAATACAAAAGCGAGCGCGACTCACTTTTCTCGTTTGAATGGAAGGCGGTTCGCGACGGAAAAGATAATTTGTAATTTGTCACCGCAAAAGGCGACTCTGTATTTTTTCCATGAACAGTCAAGTTTGCGTCTAAAATGCTAATTTCTCGCTCGGTTTCTCTACCTAGTGTTGTTTTTCGGGCAACGCCAAACCCGTTGGCGCGCTCTTCGATCGGTCGATCGTTCTGGGCTCGTGAAAGATCGGTGTGCAACGTCCGTTTGAAGTCCTACGAAATGAGATAACGTCGTGGATGTCCAAGTTGGCTACGTTCGATCGCGAACGAAAAGGTTGTGTTTACGTTTTCTCGTTTTAGAAACCTTCCCGTTACGACTCAATTGCTTAATCTCCTCGTGGGCGAGATATGTGTCGTTTACCCATGTCGAACCCATTTATAGTGCAATAAAGTAACACCGGTCCCGAGTCGTATGTTCCGAGCGGTGCCTTGTAAGCGAGGAGGAAAAGTTTACGGCACATGGCGTGAAAAACATTTCTGTTGTTTCTTAATTATCCTACTCGTTTACGATGTAACCTGGAAAATCCAGGCAAAATCGACATTGAGATACCCAAAAAAATATGAAGCAAACGACAAGAATGGAGAAAAAAATATATTAACGTATGGTGTAATACAAATTTGTTGCAAAGAAAATATTTAAATGATCGATTCCTTTACCGTCGCCTCAAACGTCAAAGTTCCGTAAATTTCCAAGGTGTCGCTCGTATCAGCTCGAGAGAAGTGGAGGGGGATTTATTTGTTTCCGCGCAAAATGTTGGCGTGTTAAATTACTTTGTATCAAAATGAACGATCCGCGAAAAGTGTCTCGCGCGAGAAACAGGTCTGCCGATTATCTAATACCCACGAGGGCGTCGGAAGGCTGACGAAGTATCTCCTTTTCCGCTGTTCCGTTCGCTATATCGAGTTCGCCCTTTCGAGCTCGTATCTCCGCATTCCCAGCGCCATATACGACGTTCGTTATGTTTCGTGCGCGACTCGTGAGAATCCACGTGGCTCATTCTTCGAGTGAAAACGAATTGGACGATACGCCAAGCCGAGAAATATTATAGCGCTCCGAAAAGCTCTCTCGGTATGACGCTTGAAATTTTCCCAACGCTACAGCAACCGTGTCGACGTTTTTGACTCGAATACAAATCATACGAATACGATCAAGTCGATACAAATACAGAGTCGATACAAATATTTTTTCAAGTTGTACAAGGGCCTCCTCGAGGACTTAATTTGACGAAAGTTTCGTAGGAACGTAACTGGCAAGTAAAGTATCGTAATCTAGGGTTAATAAGCGTTGTTAATTTTATTTACTCGTAGTACAATATCGATGAAGTAACGTATCTAGTCAATAAGGAAAGCTGGATTTTCAAGATGTTTGGTAACAAACGTGTAATTCTGAGGAGAGCTTTTGGCGGAAGTGCGCGGTTGCGTTATATTTTTTCAGAAAGCTCGATATCAGGACCGACCAGAACGTGTTCAAACAAAAAGGGGGCAGAACGAAATATACGTAGATAACAAACGCGGAATCGCGATATTCTAATAAAAAAATGCAGATTTGATACGTGCCGCGAGGGAGAGCTCGGAAATAATTAAGCGAGCATGCGTGTATATATGTAACAGGAGGAAAAACGAATAAAGACCATAGAAATTGCCATGGAATCTTACGTAAATCCCTGTGGATTTGAGTACGAAACGTTTTCCGGGATTTGGTTTCCGTCCACGTTTAAAAGAAATTTCAAGTTGAATTTTTCTTTAAAACTCTTTCGGCTCTGCGCAAAAGAGATGCTCGTCGTTCTATCGATACGTCGATCAGTTCTGGCGAGAAGATAATTTGTCATCCAGAATATTTCGTCGTTCGAGACTCGATAATCGAATACAAAGATAGTAGTATTTCTTGGAAGCTACGTTCTAGCTAAATGGCCATGTGGGAGATCCGTGCGCCAATTACTTCAACCGTGAATATCGTAATTATTATGGCACTGGAAAGCGAGGTGCTTCTTGGAAATTGGCCTGGCGTGTTTCGTTATCATGGGATTTTTCCTTAATTACTTTCCATATCTGGTTGACGAGACGTAGAAACTTGATCTTTTTTTGCAAGGCATTTTATCATTTCGTTGCAGCAGGCTGCGTGGTTCGTATTTAGCAATCGTCTTGATTCAATTTCGCAACAAAGAAAGCGGCAATATCCATAAATACCAAGGATTTCGCACTCCTTTATTTCCACATTCGCAAATTCGTCATTCTCGCTTGATCATCGCAATTGCGCATATTTTTACGCGAGTATCGATAATACAAAGTCTTCCTCTCTCTCTGTAAATCGTTGACACGCCAAATCTTTAAAGGATAATTCCACATTAGAGATCCATTTTACTTTTCCCTCTTCTTCGCGCTCGGAGCGTTTAAGAGCCGAAATTGCAGGCTACGTCAGCAAGCGAAGATCCATCCTGGAATTTAGCAATGACATTGGGAGGAGAGAAGAACGAGTAAAAAGAGGGAGATAAACTCTCCTATTCCCCGCATCGAGAGAAATCACGGGGGCGAAAGTGCCACTTGGGTTGAGTTATCCTAAGTATACACCGCACACTCCAGCGCCATGTAAATGAGGCACAAAGTAAACGTTTGGCCCTAATGTTGCAACGATCCTCCCTCTGCCCCGTAATTAGGGGCACAAGTAAAGTCGTAAACGCTACTCCCTCTTTGGACTTTGAAAGATTATCGACGCACATGGACGTAGCCAAGGGAGGGTTCGCGCCACCTCCGAGGACGAAAAATTTCCACGATAAGAACGATACGTATTTTTCTTTCGATCCTTCATCGATTTGCCTTTAATTTACATTTACTCTTTATTTTACTACGCGTAGCACGTTTGAAAAGTAGGCGAGCGTATTAAAACACACAAGTCACCATTCACAACACTTTCCTTCTCTCGTACAGAATCGAGCTGGTCGCGTCACCCTTCTTCGATCCCTATAATCGTTCGATATACTTTCGGAAAAGACTATTTTCGAGAAGGATAAAACGGTGTATTAAGCGAGAGAGGCCTCGAAGGTCGAGTTGGGCCACGTTCCTACGGACAAGCGGACGCGTTGAAGGGCTAATAGTTTTCTCGGTGACGAAAGAGGGGCTCGAAGGAGGCCGAAATCTACCGGCCAAATTAATTCTCCAATTACGGTGGCAGCGGCCCTGTCATTGGCCGCGCACCACCAACCCGAAATTCCATGTCATTTCGGCCAAAATATCCTGGAAGGAACGGCCGGTGCTCTACGAGCCGCCTCCGCCGTTTCGTAATGGCACCGTTGCGGAATCAAAGGATACGCACCACCAGAGGGGCCTTCGATTCCGGGCCCGATAATCCGGGATACCTACCAATCTACTTACGAATCTTCCCGGATCGTACAAGTTCTTTGTATCGTACAAGAATATTCAACGACATCCCGCATACCCATTCGCCCTCTCCCCTTCACGCGCGTATCCTTTTTTTTAAATTAATTTTTCGGCACCGACCGCTAAGGTCATTTGGCCCAGGACCTACCGTCCAAGGTGGCTTCCGAACCACCAGAGCTACGGTACACGTGTCGCAGAGAACGCGCGTATTTTCCGCTCGTCGAAACGATCACCGGACGTACGACGTGGAAATTCGAGTCTCCATCCGTCGCACCAGCTTCGTCGTGTCGATCGACGAAATCATATCCACGGCTGTCGGAGGTGGCCCATAATAAGTTGGCAGGGCGCTATCCGTACAGGCATCGAAATTTTCCACCGCACGTCACGTGCCGTGTAGGAATTTCGAGGCGCAATAATCCATCGTTCCGTGGCACCTACGTGCAGATTTTATCCACGCGGTCGTCGAAGCGTGCGACAAGACTCGACGAGGGGTTATGATCGCTGCAATACGCTTTTTCGCGGTTCGACCTACACGCTACGATCCCGCCGCCTGTCCCGGTCGACGTGTCGACGAGCGAAATCTCGGTGCGACACGAACGGCGCTCGCTTTTAATGCCCTTCCGATCGAATCGACCGATCGCCACGTCGAGGACCGAGGTTAACCCTTTCGCTACCGCACGATCGAGGAGGGAGGCTGGGCCGTACCATTACCGTAGAATAATCGATCGGGATTTAAACGATGCTTCTTACGTGGCAACGATAATATTGGTTTTATTCACGAGCGACGAGCGATACCATCGAGACGTAATAATTCGCGTAGATTATTCGATTATTCGAGCGCGATCGTTCCAGCAAACGGGATACACCTATCCACATCGGTCGCGTACTTGGTCGTATTTCCATTTTCCTCGAAGGGGACGAGGATGTGCCGCTCCGAGAAGCATCTAGCGCGACCGTAAATCGGCCGGCGAGGGCTTGAAAGCGGGTCGAGGAAGCGAAGGGCTTTGGGCGCGGGTCGAGGGTAGGGGTAGGGGTAGGGGTAGGGGTAGGGGGAGGGTGGAGGGGCGAGTGGGGGAAAAGAAGCGCACGACGGGCACGCGTCGTCCTCCGGTGGAATGCTTCCTCGCTCGCACGCCCGAACACGAGTAGGGCCCTCGAACGATTTCGAGACACGGGCCGATGTCTGGGGCGGAGGGAGAGCGAGCGAGAGAGCGCGAGCGGAGGGGGGAGGGGAGGAACCTGATATGAGAAAAGAGAACGAAAAGTCGAGCGGGCCGATGCACGCGGGAGAGGCGAAAAATGCAGAGCCCGGCCACAGGTGCATCGGGCGATGCCTCTCGAGAATTCGTGACCGATCCACCCTCCGCCGAATCCTTCCCCTCTCCCCCCTTACCCCCGCGCCCTTCTCACTCTCGTTACCGAGGTGTCTACCAGTCTTGCTCCATCTCCCTCCGCTCGCCAAAACGAACGCGCCGAGATAAATCTCTGTGCTATCGAATTACGCCCGGTTCGTGCACCTTCTAATTCGTCCCAATTCTACTTTTTTGGCGCGCACGCTTTTTCCTACCAGGAACGTACCGAGGAAACGTAACTTTCGGCTAGAAGTTTGGCGAGATGGTCGACGACTCGAGAATTCCGGATGGATTTACGCCGTATAAAATCTTCCCTCCTCTCCGACATAGATCGTTCGATCGAGCTCTCACGATTTTTAAACCGGAACTCGAATTTAAACCCATCGATCCCGACGGAGCGCTTTGAATAATTTATCCGTTTCGCCGCAGCCACGCGATAAATCCTCCGATCGAGGTCGAAAAGCGAGTCGCTAGGACGTAATCTTCGCGGTGAAAATCGAGGAGGGGTAAAAAAGATTCGTGTCCGATATCGTGGAGCGAGGAGCGGCGACGTGGCAGGAGGAGAGCCAAGGCTGAAGGAGCGGCACGGGAAGTTTGACGGGCGGTAGAGCGAGTGCCTCGTTTTACGGTGGCAGTGTGCCATGGCGGTCGCCAAAGGACTTTGATCTACGCCGGCCGATATACGAGGAGAACAGCCAAGGACTTTGCCGCGCGTTGAGCGCGAGGCCGAGCATCTAAAAATACGCGTTTTGATCGGCGCTCGAAAGGCTTCGCGATCGAGCAAAGCTTTGCCTCTCCCTCCTGCCTCCGCACCAACGACACTCGCTCGCATTAACTCTCCGCGAGCGACGTTTCGTTCGGACTTCGACGCTCCGATCGGACCCCGATCTCCCCTTTTGCGCGGTCGCGTGCGCTCCGGAGCCGAGCGACCTCTCGAAGTGAGCGCCATTCGCGAATCCTCAGAGGCGTGCGTGGAATCGAATGCCCGTGAGATGCGTCCCGAACCTCGCAACGCTCCGAAAGGCTGGACGGCCATCGATCGTCGATGAACGAGGAAATTGCCGCGACGACCGTTGGTCACTCCTTTATGGTAATAAACCGATCGACGCTGGCGGAAGTACTCCGTAATTACGACAACGCTTTACGCAAGTATTATATGGAACCGCGTCAAATTTAACCGCGCAAACTCGAATCGACGAGTGCTCGGGCCGATTTAGATAAACAATACTGGTTTGTCCGTTCCGCATACCCGACGCACTTCCTTGATTATATTTCGCTTATCGATCGCGTCTCGGAGTCGAGTCGAATCGGTGACGGACTCGTTTCGGAAGCGAGAAAAATGTGTACGGCGGCGGGAAAACTGCGGCGGCTTTTTTTAACGGACTACGAAATAGACTCGCGTAAAGAACGCGTTCGATCGCGCGCGTTGACGAGGTACGATCGCACCGATCGCAACCTCCGCCGCGCTCGAAACCGCTGAACTGGCCGGAGAATCTGTATATTTCCGGAAACAACGTTTTGAGCGAAATAAAAAGCGGAAGAATAAGGAGGAAATTCCCAAAGCGAGAACCGGCATCCGTACGCGCTTCCTCGAATTTAGCCGTGGCGTCCCTCCAGCGCGTTCGACTTCCTCGGTAGGATCGATCTGAAAAGGAGCGCAGGGCGAGAGGGTAGGAGGAGCAGAAGGAGGTGGAGGCGAGGAAGAAGAAACGGTGGGAAGCCTAAGAATGGCGGGGCGGCGCGGAAGGAGGAGGGAGGAGGAGGAAGGTGGAGAGAGCGCCGTCAGTTCGGTTCCCCCTGCGGCAGGTTGGCAGCGACTAAATGATTTACCAAACAATAAATCCTCCGGAAGATACGATCGGGCGCTACGCGGAGCTCGAGCCTGGGAACGGGCGAACCGCTTATTCGCCGGTTCAAACCTCCCCCAGCCTCCCTTTCGCTCCCTTTCGCTCCCTTTCGCTCCCTTTGCCTCCCTCGGCCACGCATCGCTCCATCCTCGACCCATTTTCGCGATCGCTCTCCTCGCGCCCACTCTTCTCCGCCTAGGATAGCGATCGCTCCACTCCGAGGCTGGAGCAAACTAGGAAAATCCTCCGCAAAGCTAACGAGAAAACGAAGAGTATGAATGAGAATTTTGAGACGAAGGCACAAACCGGTGGAAATTCGGGTAATACCGATGCGATAGCGAGAGAAAGCTTCTTCGATCCTCGGGCGATTCGGATTATCTAGGCGGTAGAGGGGGAAAAGACGAAGCGACGGCTCCGGTAAAGGGTTCCAATAAATTGGATTCGAGCGAAGAGAGTCTCGTTTCTCGATGCGTATCTAGACGAGTCCCGACGAACTCTGGCCGCATTGAATCGTTCCCTTGCATATATGCCGTTAGGAAGTAGGAGCAACAGTACGAGCTTGATTTAGTGCCTCCGGGACTTCTGGTAGAACCAGAAGGTACGGAATCTCGATGGACCTCGTAGAGCTTCTAAGGTGCATACCATTACTCCTCCGTCGTCTCCTACTCTCCACGGAATGCCTCCTACGTTCTTCCTCTTTCCTGCCTATTCTTCGCGCTATTCGCGCGAGAAAACCTCGACGATCTTGCTCGGAGGATTCCGCGCTGAACGAGATTTTTCGATATACTTTTACGATTGTCCTCGTCTTCTCTCGCAAAATTTAGCGCGCGCTCTACGCACGAGCCTCGATCCCACGATTTTCCGATCTTGGATATCCTCTCACCAAAGTTTTTCGTTTTTTTTTTATTCATTTTTGGCATCGACCGCTATGGTCATTTGGCCTAAGATGCATCGTTCAAGGTGGGTTCCGAAATCATCGGCGACGAGCGCGATTCGAACCCGAGTCTCCGGCGTGGAAGTCCGAGCTGAAGATCCACCAGACCTCCGTAGTTCTCTCACCGATGTTTGTGCGCGTTAATACACGAGTAGTCCTCGATGAACGAAAGACGAGCGCCTTTTGGTTCAAGGGGACCGACATTAGAAACCTCGGCGTTACCTTCGAAAGAGGCGAGCGCTGGCCCTCTTCCTGCCTCTTCCCCCTTCTCACCACCCCTCGCCATCCTCCGCCACCTCCTTTTTCTCCATTCATCCCGGACACCGTCGGGTATCTCGCTCCCATTTCGCTTTACGTCTTTGTACATAATGCTCTTTGTACCGTCCGCCTGCGGCGGGAGCAACAACGGCAGCATTGCATCCTCGGTGCATCGGTTCTCTCCTCCTCCTCCTCCTCCTCCTCCTCCTCTTCCTCTTCCTCTTCCTCCCCCTCATGCCCCCTCCGCCCTTCCAGGATGCAGTCGAGGAAGGAAAGGAGGATCTGGTTGCGTTCGTCGACCTCGCCCGATCATATGGGCGCCCTTACGCGCCCACGAACGTGGGTGGCGCGGATTCTCTCGGCTCGTCCGCGACTATTGGGTTTCCACGGATTTCCAGAGAATTTTCTACAGTCTCTACAGGATTTTCCATCCAGAGATTTTATCTTGAATTGTAACGCCCCGTTGAGACCAAAGCTTTTCCACGCACGCGCGAATTTTTTTTGTAAACTGGTAGGAGTCTCGATGGATGGAAAGATGAATCGATGCTGATTTTAAGGAGGCACGGGTGTCCGACCGTAGAATATCTCGTTGTACGAATAAAGGAACTTGCGCCTCTATCGAATAAAGTATCGGTAAAATAGTCGTTGGATCGATAATAAATTGGGATCGTTTCGATTTCGTGGAAGTTCGAATCGCGAGGGTCGAACGCTAATTTTGTTTTCGGAGACCGAGCTCGTTTCCCTCCGAAGTTCTCGCGCCGGGAAGAAGCACCTGTTCTCGTCCTGCTACGCGAGCCAACCACCGGGAATGATCCGCGAGAACCTGTACCACCCACGTAAGAGCGAGCCGCGTACAGTTGTATAATCGAGAGAGGTCGACAAACGCGAATAGAGGCGCGTTCTTTCACCCCTGCTCGTAAACACTGGCCACTGCTCTCGGCGACTCACTTTCCTCTTTCCTCGTTTCTTTGATTTTCAGCCGTTAAGCGTTTACGAGCCGATTCCCGCGCGACGACGAAATTGCTCCAAAAAGCCTCCGCCGAGCGTGCATCGGGCCTCTGGGACGAAACTCGAACGTTCTTCAGAGAGACTCGTTCTTCCTCTCGAAACGAGCGTCCGTTCGTATCGAACTCCGATATCGCGTTTGTTCGCATTCGAATTTAGGAGCCGTTGGCGCGTTCCAGGCCTCGAAGGCCCTTCGACGAATTTGCATCGGAAGCGCGGTATTAGGGCCGAGGTTAATATTTTTTTAAGAGCCGCGCGAGAGATTCCTGCCTCTCGAGATAAGATTATTTTTGGCGACAATTTGCAAATATAAATGTAACGCAAAAGCGGGGACCGTTTTGAGAGGACGCTCGGGGATGAGAGACGAGTCGAGGTTCGTTGACGAAGCGACGACGATGGACGATCTTCGATGTTTAGGGCGCCTCGCGAACGAAGCGTCAGATTTAACGCTCGAGGTTTTCTCTAGGCGCGTACCTCGGTGAAGGATAATCGACGCGTTCCGCCTCTCGTTTCCATTGTCGGGCCGAGTTTCGAGCCGGCAAAGGCGAGTTAACTCGGCCAGGTAAGCCTTCAAAATCGGCACCCGTTTCGCCGCATATCGCCTCGAGCTTACGGTGCCTCGTTAGCCGAAAAAGGCCTCGAAAAGCCGGCTTGAGGCGAGATTAAAACCGCCGCGTTCTTAATCCAGTTTTAATAGTCCGAAATCCTAGGATTTGCCGCAAACTCGTGCCGAACGTCCTGCGAGTGGCAGGGCAGATCGAAGGTCCGCTGGAAAACATTAATGTTCACCTCGATGACCGCTCGATGGACCGCGTTCCTTTCCTCTTTGATCCGTGCGCCGACACGTGCCTCGGCTCGAAGCTTTCTCGACTTCCCTCTCGACCGATCGGAAGGACCCTCGGTCGCCTTTATCGTGCTAATCGAGGTGGTTTTCCAACTAGCGTGACTTATCCACGTTTTGCCTCGAGTCCTCCCTCACCGATTTTCCACGCGCTTTGTAATCCCTCTTTTTGTCACGAAGGACCTTTGCCATCGACGTTGAAATTCATGGGAATAGCGATATTTCGATCATCGTGATCCAGGAAGCATCGAGGGAAGTAAGAAGACGAGGTACTCGTCGATGGGATGAAGCGCTAACGACTCAATTTCTCGGGTCGCTCGACGTGGCGGGGAGGAAACGAGAAGCGGAAGAGCCGAGGGCGACGGTCAATGGGAAATAATTAGAGCGGTGCCAAGGCGTTGTTTCGTGACGGGCCGGTTCTCTGCTCGGAAAATCGCCGGATATCGGGAGAAAATGAAGAGATCCGATCTCGTTCGAGCGCGACCAATCGTGGGATTTTGCCAGGAAAACCGACAATGCCGGACGAATTTACAAACACAAAAGCCCCTCTAGGGCTGTTAATGCCCCGATCGAGTAGATGGAAGCCCGAAGATTATATCCGGGCTTTGCCCTTCCTCCTCGAATCCCTTTTCTCCACATTTTGCGTTCGCTAAGACGCCGGCCGTGGACTAAACTCTGGTTAATAAGGTCGGTGCGCTTACCCTTCTAAAGTCTCACACCAAATATTTCAGGAACACGTTATTCTCCACTGATTTATGACGCTGTTTTGCCAACATCGTATCACCGTAACGCGATATAAACGCTGTTATTTAAGAAAATTCCGACGTTACTCGCGATAGGGAAAACGGAAAAAAATGCGATCTCCCTGAAAGCACTTTTCGAGATCGAGAAGCGAAAGAGGAGCTTCGAAATTTCGCGGAACGAAAAAACAGCTCTGATTTCCCGCAGGGGTGTGGCGTGGCGTCGTTATCCCTTACTTTCGAAGAGGAGCGATGGAAAAAGAGGGTGGAGGGGAGAGAGGGGGAGGGCGAGCTCTCGGATGTCTTTGAAAATTCGTTCGATAGATCGAGGTGCCGGAAGAGGGGCGCGGCCTTCATATTCCTAACGCATTGTGAGAATACCTCGCGTGATAAATGCAGATCCTCTCGAAAGACCGACCTTCTCGCATCCTTCTCCTCCTTCCCTCCTTCTCCTTCTTCCTCCGGCCTCTTCTTGGCTCCCTCGTTCTAGGGAAACGGAAAAGAAACCGGTTAACGACCGTTCTATCTCGACCACCTCGTCCCCGTTCTTTCGCCGACCGCGAGGATAATTGCGTCAAAACCTCCGAAATGAGGAGCGGTCTAAATAACGTGGGTACGCGTACATTAGGTCGATGCGGAAATAATTGCGGTTTTAATCATTATGGTCGGCAAGGGGCACCGCGATTATCTTTGCACAGACCTAATACGTTGTAGGGTTAAAGGCGGGATACGCTTAGATGCTTTCGGGTGTTATTAAAGCATCCTACGATGTTTTAATTATTGGTTTATCGCGCGATATTAAGATAACGTGGCTGTGATTGGCGACCACCCTGAAGGAGCCTGTGGTTGTGTATTTTTTATTGTTTCTTCCACGACGGCATGTAATAATGACGTAGATGTAAGAAATGATTCCAAGAAACGCATTGGATAATCGAGCGAGAGAAGAAGACGACGATCTACCGACGAAAGCGCAACGGATATCAGTGTCGGTGAATAAAAAGCGCCACATCCTCGCGACTCCCAAGGAGCGCGGAATTCTCCGCAGGCCGAAAATGCACCGGTGCACCTATTTTCTAGCAACCCGCTCAACGTCGTTGCATAGATGCAACGAGTAAAACGAGGCGCGCGCGTACCTCGCGCAAGCGGTCAAAGCGATTCCTGGCGATGAAATTATCGTCGAATACTCTATGCCGCTCGATCCTTTAAATTACAATTTTAATTACAAGCCAAGGGCGTAGTTTAAGACGATCGAAGGATCGTACGTTCGACTCCTTCTCCTCCACTCGCTCCCGGTCATTCGAATTTAATGAAAACTACTCGTGTTGTCCAGCTTGGAATTCGAACGTTTACCACCGTGCGCCGGTATCGAGCCTGCATCGGCATTGGCCGTTACGAAAGCGCAGCATCCTCGGCCATTGACTCGTCACAAATTAGTTTACGACACTGGAATCGCCGTACAAAATTTCGGGTCCGCTACCCGAGGAGTCATTAGGCCCCGGCCATAAAATAGAGTACCGGCCGGGCCGATATAAACGTTAAGCCCCGCCAGACGTAACTCGCTTATCGTCCACCGCGTGGATTGATGCGTTCGGAAAAGGAAGATCGACGATAGCCGCGGAATAGAACGGACGTATCGGAGGGAATTAAGTCCAACCGGAACGCCGGTTGTACGCCACCGAAAGGTACTTTAGCCTCGATTCCGAATCGCCGCTCCTGGCGCAGAGACTCGGGAAGGAGTCCCTCGAGTCCATCTCCCGTTCCTCGGAGAGAAGGAACGAATCATCCGGGAGACGAATCTCATCGACGGTTCCTACGGGGCGCAAGATCGACGGCGATGCTTCCGCGGCGAGACAATCGCGTGCCCAACGTCTTAATTAGTATATCGTTCCGGAGACCCTTTCGATCCCAAAGTCCTCGCCACCCTCGGCGCTTTCCCCTTCGAGATACCATCAAACCCTCCTACCAATTCCCTCTTACGTCTTCCCCGACGGTCCTTACGACGAATTTCGTTCGAGCGTAATTCATAAACGATTTTTTAACGAGCTCACGCTGCGCGTTGGGTACTCGATAAGGGGGAAGTTATGCTTGGCGCCACTGTGCGTGGAAAAATCGGCCCTCGTTAAAAGCAGGATGGGCAATAAAATCAAACGATTCCACGGCCAGCTATGAGCTGTGGTAACGTCGCAACGGTGGCTGTGGCTTATCGACGTATCACCGTAATTCTTCGAGGACGAAACGTCCACCCATGTTCTCGACGTCTTTCCTATATCGTAATTCCTTTCGCGTCGGGGACGAGCCGCCGAGTTCCGGCCGATATTTGCGGCAGGAATCGGGATTTCTCTCGGAGATCGATCGATTTTCCAGTTTCCAGAGCACTCGAGGAACTCGGCGGGCCCGGGTCATCCGTCGGAAGAAGGACGGTAGCGGGCCGCTAATCGTGGCTGGCAGTCGATAACTTCGATATAATATACCCGGCGACCGGTCGATCGACATTAGTTCGAGATAAACCGGCGACGTTAATTGCCTCATTAAAGCACAATTTGGTGGGGCCGGATAAGGCTTTCCTCGGAGGCCCATGCGAGCTGGATTCTCTCACGGAATTTATAGCTGGCCGCTCTCTTCTCCCCCCACCTTTTCTCCGGCACGTTCGTTGGTTTATTCTACGCCATCTTCGCATACCGCCGAAGCGTTTCATGGCTCATTTTCTGGATAATCGGCATGGTCGTCTATTGCGCTGTAATACGGACATCGGCGGAGCTATGCGTCTTAATAAATAAAAGCGGATCGGTTTTCCATCCGATGCTCGACGGACGATCGACCCTGCGTAATGGAGGCTCCTCTGGGATGTCGACAATCCGAGCGCGGTTTAATCACACTTTCCGCTCAAGCTCGCGCCCCGAGCTTCCTCGCGATTAATAATTACCCGCGGAATTAAAATGGTTCGATAAAAAATGTGTCGCGCGAGCGCATCGTAAAATGGTCGATGATAAAAACGATGGCGTTGGCCGCGCGGAATAATGCAAATATCGGGGAGGGGCAGGTTCGATCGGGCGTACGAGGGGGTCCCGTGGATCAGCGGTCACTAATTAAGACGCCGTCGAATCCGCCATTGTCTCCGAGGGTAAGAGACGGGCGGGGCCGCGGTTAGGAAGACGCAAAACCGCTCCTCCTTTTGCTCCCTCCATGCCATCCGAGTGTTTGCGATTAAATCAGCACGTCCGATCGAGCGAATTAAGTCCTCGGCGTGGGTGGACCCGACCTGAGAGGAGAGTCGGAAGGACGGAGGCACGGCTCTGGCCCTCGAGAGAATCTCGAGAGCTCGCATAAGCGCCGGACACGGAATCCTTTGTAAATCTACCTTCCGCCGAGAGGTTCGCCGAATCGTCGCATCGACGTTATCGCCTCGTTTTTCTCTTCCGCCCAATGTTTTGTCCTCCTCGTCATTTTTTATTACCCGATTTTCTCGCGGAGCGCTTTTCCCCGCCCAGAAAAAGTATTTTCCCCACACCGTCGCTCGATTCGATCGCGAGTACGTCCGATCGAACGAACGACGTCCTCGACGTGGGTGGACCACCCGATCCGAGAGAACGCGCGGAAGAACGGAATATCATTCTCGACCGCTCGAGCTTGCATAAGCGTCGACGACGGATTCGTTGCCATACATCCAACATTGCCGCGTATACGATCGATAGTCGGTCTCCGCATATCGTTAGAAATAATTATAAATAGCATAGCGATCGTCAGAAAATACGGTAATAAAAATAATAACAGGCGATAAACTATTAATAAATTGCCGAACGAGAGAAAAATAAGTGAGAAAATAGGAAGTCAATGCAAAGGGTGTCCGATACTTTTACGTTTCAATCTCGCGGATACGCTTTGTTTCGGCTCGTCTTTACGAGATGGACGCAATCCATCTACCGCTGTAGATGCATTTTCTAGATATCGAATAACAATCCACCGTTGGCAAAATCGGGCGCGGTCATCGCGGGACAGATTCTTAACCGATCGATCAAAGTCGACGGGAAGGTAATTCCGTGCCACGCAACCGAGCGAAGATTCTCGGTGGTTGAAGCGTCGGAGCGAGTGCCGATAACAATACGGCAATACGGGTTACCCGCTCCAAATAAATCGAATACGTATCACAGTCTGTAGGAGCAATAGTTACAACTTAAGGATCGATCGCGTCAACTCGGTGCTCGATTTAATTTCCAAGAGGTTGCGTTTAGCTCGATAAGAGGGTGAATTCGAGGTGCGGAAGGGAGGAGTATCGAGCGCAAAGCCCGTGGAAGAGGAGCGAGGAGGGAATCCTCGCGGATTTCGGGCTGCAAAATCGACGCCTATGAGCGCGGCCTCGTATCCGTCTCGCGTACCGGCCGAGCTTTGTCTTGTAAACGAAGCCTCCCCGATTCGTATCCGGGGACGTTGATAAATTCCCCCGCAGAGTTTAGCAGTTCTTCGCCGAGAGTGACTCGGCCCGCTCTTCCTTTCCATTCAAGAGCGGAAGGACGAATGGACCGCGGCGCGGCGCATCCTCCGGGCAGCTCCAGAAGGAGGGCGAGGGAGAAAAAGGACCTCGTGGGAAACCGAGCCGAGCTAGGCGCTCTTTATCCCGACGCTCGACACGACTCCGCGGACCTGCGTCTTATCCGCTCGAAGGAGCCAGTTTTGCGTGGATGCTTTTAGAGGATTTTACTCGTAAATACGCAGAAGGTTATTCGGCCCATTATAAATAGATGGAATGTTACTTATCGAACGGACGATGTAGGATACGAGAACGTAGGGCGTGGGTTTAGGTCGACCCAGGCGCCAGTGAATTTTTGTCCTCTCTCTTCTCGAAGGGTTTCGTCGCTCCATCCTTCGGCACGGCCTCGAGAGACCGCGTCGCTTCCACGAGGAGGGCGAGTAAATATTTTCACCGTGGTTTAGGAACTAGGCGCTCTGGAATTGGGACTTTTGAGGTACTTTGGACAAAGCTGGATTTTAGAAGGCGGCAAAATGCATCGTCGACGAATCGTTCCGTCCCTCTTCCTTGATTCGTAATTCATTAAAAACCAATGAACTCGTTTAATCGAGTCGAAACGTCTTTTTCGTAACATTGTGGCGTTCGCCAATTACGACTCTTCGGGACAACCGGGCAGACACTTTTCGAGGCCTCGAGTACCCGCGTTAATTGCCCGTCGAAAGATAAGTCGAATCTTAAATTCTCCCACTCCTGGTTCCTCGTCGTTTTGTAATTCGTTGCATAAACGAGTCAATCCGCGGGAATCGCCTGGAAATTATCCGCACGCCGATTCCCGAACGTGTCTCTCCAATCGCTCGTCGTTCGCGCCACTTTGCGCAAGCCGCGACTGTGGAGAGAACTCGTTCTTAAATTGCGCCAAGGAGCACGAGCGAAGGAAGGAAGAAGGTCGGTGGTTTTTTTCCAGCCACACGCCCTCGTCCTCTTCGTCCCACGGGGAAGCACGGGGAATAATGAGAGGTCCGCTTCTTCCTCGGCCACGTGCTCGATAACGCCCGTCATCCACCCATCGTCGATGGAGTATTATTCGCATCGAAAGTAGCTTCCGAGCCAAACGACTCTATCCCTCGGTGCCCGTGATTCGAATGCGACTCGGAAAAGAAAAGGAAGAATCCTCGATACCTCGAACGCTCTACATTTATACGGAGTTATCGTAAAGGGTGTTCGCTTGAATTTTGACGCGTGGAAATCGCCTACATCGTTTACGACATCGATCAAACGTCGTACGATGTAAAAGCATTCGAGGGAAAAAAAGGCAAATTTCGAATCCATTTACACCGATTTAGGTTCGATCTTCTTTTCGATATTTAAGAAATGATTTTCGAGAAGTTCGAGGGCAAAGGTGGAATGATCCGAGAATCGATAATCGAGTCGTGAATATTCGATATTTAAAATCTCCCTCTTCCACGGCCCGCTTCTCGTATCCTCGCCAAAGATTCGAGCCGCGGCTACTTTACGGCCGAAGGCGGGCCTCTCTAGAAAAAATAACGAATGTCCCCTGGCCGGCAATTACGGGGTATTTTATGCAACAGCACGACGAACCTCGCGCATGTTGTTTCGCAAGGAGCGGGCATGTCAACCGTGCGAGATTTAAATTTAAAGGGGGACGACCGTACATTATGAAGCACCGTGAGCCGGTGTACAAGCGTGTCTAATGTGTTTTCATATAAACAGCCGGAGATCGATCGTTTATCCGCGACGGGCCCGCTTCTTCGTTCTTTTTAGCGCGTCTCTCGGAAATCAGCGTCGAGGTAACGACGCGAATACGAACGACGTCTGAGCAAGTACGAGGATCGTTCGCTGTACGCCTTTACAGTATACGATACGCCAATAATGTCAACCTCCACGATTCGTCACGAGGATCGCGCGACAGCCTCTCGCGTTTCGTTACCCTAGCGCTCTTGGGCGTAATCGAAGGTACGCACAGGATGCGTTTCTCGAGTAACTTTCCTCGTAACCTTGCGGTCGAACGATCAATTTGCAGCACAACCTACCGTTCCCGCGACGTTTTATCCTCGCGACGGTTAATGACACGCGACACGATCCGCGCGTTACGAAGAGAGCGTGACAAATCGTCCTCGTTGCGAGTTTCCCCGGACAAAACGTCCGGCCGCCTCGCGATTCAGGCGACGGTTGTACCTCCTTATTACGATACGCAAATTCAGGTGTATCTAGAAGTCGGCCGTGCGATCGGTCATCGCGGAGCGTCGCGGCCGAGAGGCGGTTTCACCTTGTAAGATACGAATCGGCGCGCGGTTTACTTAAATCAATGACAAATATTCGTATCCCGCGGTTTTCGAGAGAAACCTCATCGGACGGCGTTTCGTTCGAGAGCCGGGACAAATCCTGGCGACTCGCTCCTTACGCAACCGCCGTGCTTTAATGCAAAACGGGGCGGCAACATTTCACGAAACACCGGCCCCGGACTTTAATCGTCCAGAGATGGAGGCAGAGCGAGAGGAGGGGGAGAGAAAGAGAAGAGAGGGTAAAGCGAGCAATTAATCTCGGCAAGGTGAGATCCTTCGCGTTCCCCGCGGATTTATTCGCTCCGTTCTCCCAAACCGTCCACGATCGACGTTTTATTCGAGCCTCGACGCTCCGTCGCTTCCTCGGGGCTCCGAACGGTAGAGCGCGGAAATAGTCTGCTCGCGCGAAAAGCCGTACCTCTGGAGCTCGTGAATCCGCTCAAAACGATAGATCCTAGACCGAACAACCTGGTCCGGTCGGTGCCAAAAATCCATTCGAAAAGATTGCGAGAAAATCTTGCCGCTCGGTGGCAAAAAAAAAACGAAGGAATATCGATCGAGAAAATAGAGGCGAGAGGCGAGAGGAAGGGAGAGGGAGAGGGAGGTGAGAGGCGCGTGGAAGAAAAATCGTGGCTCGGGCTGGCGCGGGTCGGCGCGAATTGGCGGCAGGCCAATCGGCTCGCACCGGGCACGCGTCCCATAACCGACTTCTTCCTCGGCGCGCATATCCCCTCGGCGAGAAGAAACACCGAAACTATATTGGAGAGACACTCCGCCGGTGGAGCAGGTGTATATGAAGAACACAGGTGCCCCCGACGCACACCACCGCGCGCTTTCGTAACGCTCCGGGGGTGTGTCGGGGGGCGCGAGGGGTGCGAGGGGTGCGAGGGGCGCGGGGAGGGGAGGGCGGAGGAGAGGATCGGCCAGCGCGTATGGTACCTTCCACGGGCCGCCAACAAAAAACCCGCATGAATAAAAAATCACTTATATAAATACAAACGGAGCGGCCCCGGGGGCCGATCGTGGAACCGGACCGGCCCCGACTTTGGTCATTGATCCGCCCGCCCCGCCGGACAAGACAATAGGCCCCGTTCTGGGATCGCGAGAAGGACCGAGGAGGATCTCCTTCGCGTCGAACCGAGCATTGAATTTTCCCCACCGATTAACGCTCCGCCGATGGAGTTGCGATTAACGATGCTCTCGTAGTTTATTCGCGCCGGATCGAAGCGCGAAGAGTGCGCGAAGTGGATCTGAAGGAAGTTGGATCCAAAGGTCAGCTGTCGATCGCCGATCGGCCTTTGACGAGGTACGAATGTGCTCGAGGTGCGATTTAATTCGCAGCTTTGAACGGAGGATCGACGTTTGCACGACGTAATTGGTGGAAGGAATCTTGGGTGGAGAGCATCGTTCCTACGGGACTTCCCACGATACGAGAAAAAAGAAGAGGTGCACCGGTGGAAGAGGGGCGTTCTTAACGAGGTAGCATCCAGCCCGCCGAAAAAAATTCCATCCAGGACTGCTGGTAGGCTTTTCCACACCCCGGATAATAGTTTCTCCCCGTCCTATCGCCATCCATCATTCGGACTCTTCCAAAATTGAATGTTTCGGGTAAATATCGTCGTGTTTGGAGCTTCGACCCGCTTCGCGAGCTCTGGCGTCTTCCATCTCGCTACGAACGTTGCGCAAAATTCGAGAAATCTAATTTTCTCTCCAAATCGTTTCGTTCTCCCGAATATTCGAAGGGGAGAGGAGGAATGTCCGAGAGACGAGAGTCGACTCGTATCCCTCGCTCGACCGATCTTTGCGTCGTTCTTCGGTCCTGATTCCTCGCTGGCAAAGATTTTGGATGGTCCTTTCCCACAATCTTGCAGCGGACCGTGGGCGTAGCCGCCTCTCTCTCTTTCTCCCTCCTCTTCTCCCACCGAAGGGATCTCTCCAAATCTCCGATCTTCTTCACGGCTATTTGCTCCGCGGCACTTACGCCGTAATTTTTTAATCGCTCGCTTTCTGCCCTCGTCACGCCCTCTCTCTTCGTATTCCTAGGCTCGCTTCACGATAGAATCTCGAAGCGCTTTGCCGCTGCTCGCGCAAAGATGCCTCGCTTTTCGCGTCGCGACACGATCCTCGTCCTTTGGATGCCGATCGGGATATTTTTCGAGCACCGATCGACGATCGAGTCTCCTTATCGAATCGAGTTTTGCCGGCATCATTTTCATTTCTTTCCAGCGCGACGCGTTCAAGTTACGTACCGATACTTTATCTCGAGTACCGGCCATCCGCTTAAAATATCGATCAAGGACTTTTAAAGCTACCGAGGCAATAAATATCGGCCTTTGATATATCATCGTGCTTCGTTCCAGGTTATTATCTCGCATCGTGTATTTTCGACGATGTTCTCGCCTTGAGAAACGCTTACCAATATTTACCGTTCCGCGATGAAACGCCTTTGCCAGGACCGAGATCGCTTTGCCCCGGCATTACGCAAGTACGCTTAACCCGATTCAAAGATACGTAATTTGGCTGGCCGTTCATTTCGCGCGCCCTAACTTGCTCCAACTCCGATTCCTCGCTCTCCGCGTCGCGGAAAACTGGTCCAGCCTCGCCGCTTCTCCTTTCTCTGCGCTAACGTACTTTTTACCCCTCGACCGCCGAGAGTACTCTCGCTTTTCGCCAAATTTTAGACTACGACGAAACTTTTCTCGCATCGATAAACTTCGATGTGCTTCGAGGTACGATTTAAAAATTTCCTCGCACTGAGCGAGCAAAAGTATAAATAATTTTAAAGACCGTCTCGTAGGATAACGCTCGTCGGCGGTTTGTCTTTCGCCGTATCGGTGGTTCTCCTCCCTCCTCCTCGCTCTCTTTCTCTCTCTCTCTCTCTCTCTCTCTCTCTCTTTCTCTCTCTCTCGAAGGAAAAAGAAGGAAGGAAAGAAAGAAGGAGGAAAAAATAGAGGAGCACGGTGCGCTTAGGAGAAGCGGCGGTCGTACGGCTCGACGTAAAGTTTCTCACTCATCAGATAGCGCACGGCCGACGTAGCTTCTCAGTTTCTACACAAAGGCATACAAATTGCCACCTCGGGCAGGACAATGCGACAGGGCCGGTACACCCTTGGTACCTTCTGGTGCGCGTGCATGCCCACAAAACTCCCGATTAAGGAGCGTCCACCGTGAATGCGAGACCATCCAAAGAGATACTGCTCCGGGATACCTCGGCCGACCTTCGAAACCCCTCCTTGGATCGCGTGTCGCCGGAAAACTCGCGACCCATCGATCGACGATGCGATCCGAGTGAATGAGAATGGATCATCTTCCTAAGACTCGAATCCCGGAATCATCGAAGCCACTTTTTTTTTATCATATTACATCATCATATTAGTTTATTAACGGAAAGATGCCCTTTCGTATCGAATATGTAATTTAAAAAGAAACGACGCAGAGCACATTTTTCAGCGTGATATTCGCAGGCCGACGAACGAGGAGCGAAAGATCAGTGGGCGGAAGCAAACCTTGGGATTAATCGTTATCCCGAAAGCTACCGCGTTATTTTTCTTACATCCTCGTGGATATATATTTGCGAGAGAGGGCCGGTATCTTGACGAACGAGGTGCCAAAATCTCGAGCCGGCCATCGAGGCGGATTTACAAACACGCTGGTCCTTCGGCCAGTTTGAATTTCTTTTGATCGTACCGGGGATATTTATTCGCCGTGGCCGGGGTTTACCCAGCTCTCCAGCCGAATTTCTCGAATGAGAATTTTCCGAGTTCCTCATTGTTGACGCAACCCTTTGCTTTTGGCCGGCCTGCGCGATGGGCGGAGTATTTTCCATCGCAACCATCAAAAGCACCCTTGGCCGAGGATGACGCGCGATTCTTCCAGGCCCTCAACCCCCCGCGTCCGATCCAAGGTAATCCACGATGACCCGTCCCTCTTCCGAACTTTTTTCACCCACGATCCATCGCGCCTAACGAAGATCGCGGAACTCCGAAGTTCCATAAATCACGTTCTTCTCGAATACTTTATACGCGATGGAGCTCGAACAAACGGGCGAGATTGCTGCGGGAAAATCTTGGCCGGAAGGGAAAGCCATTATTGGGAGATACCGCAGGATCCTCGAGGTGAATGCGTTACGTAAAATCCTCGACCGCAAAGTCCTCCGGGATAATGTCCAGGGCCCTGGGCACGGTCGGTGGCCCGGCAGGGGCGCGAGAGGGGGATGCGGAGTCGAAGGGCCGTAAAATCGATTTGCTGGCGAATCGGGTTTTGCGATTTGCTCGCTCGACCGGCCGAGCGGTGACATCTGTACCGCCGGTGGCCGATTTTCGCGTTTGACCGCCGTCCATCGCTCCTTATGGCTTTTAATAGGATTTTCGTGCGAAAGAGGAGCCGCGCAGCTGCGCTTGGCTCGAGGAGGAAGGACCGTCTCGAGCCTCGTGCCGACTCTCCCGTCCTCGCTCGAGTTCCTCGCCACTGCCACCGACAATGGGACGCTCGATCTATTTGCGCGCAACACTCGAGAGGGAAACTCGTCGTCGAGTCTTTGCGAGGAGGATTTGCCGAAAGGCGCACTCTCGTGGAATTAGGAATTTCGCGAAGATCTGGAGCGGTTTCTCATGGCCGGACATTCGATCGTGCGGCGATTGTTCCGTCGGTTTCTCGTGAATGGCGCGCTTACCATTAATCCCTCTTGTACCTCTTTGAACGTATTTTGAATTTGTTTCGAAACGAAGGGCCAGGATATTCGATCGCATTCGCGCCACGCGCGTACCATACACTTATTTCCTTCTAATGCTCCATCCAAGGACCTTCGATGAAATCTCCGAGAGCGATCGCTTCTCCCTGACCCTGCGATTAAACCCGACGTCAGGGTCGCGGATGTTCCTCCATCCTCGCATCGGCCAGTAATTCAGAGACGATCGTCGAGCGCCAGGCCCGGGGGCGGCCAGGTCCGCCGCCAAGGCTGCAGGATGAACGGTTAAGAGACAATTCGTGCTACCTGCGAACGTCGAAAAAATGATTTCTACGTAAGACGAGTCGAACGGGAGGCAGATGCGCCCCCGCGAGGGAACAGATGTACCGATCCTCCCTCTCCCTTCCGCGCCTGCCGCCAAAGATGCGTGGATAAGCCCGGTGGGAGTGGGAGAAGGAGGGGGAGGGGGCGAAGGACGGAGAGGGAAATAAAGAAAAAGGAGGATGCAAAGAGAGAGAGAGAGGGAAGGAAAAAGAGCGAGGAGAGGAGAAAAATAGAAAGAGAGATAAATATACGTACACATATATCAAGAGAAGGAAGAGTCGCGAAGAAGGAGAGAGAACGAGGCTCGCGGAGCGTAAAAGGAAGAGAAGGAGCTAAAAGGAGAAGCGAGGCGAGAGAAGGAGGGAAGGACGGTCGGTGCGTGGAGCAGGAGAGGAGGGGAAGGGGGATAATAATGGTGGCAAGGGGTGCGCTGGAAGGGTTGCGTAGGAAACGAATGACGCAAGCGCCACGCGACTGGCCGCCGCACGCTGGAAACGTAATAAAAATTTATTCGGAATTCTTGGCCCGTCATCGCCGGCGAACATCTGGCGCTCCTGGCCATCGGGTAATAATCGTGCGGCCGTACGAGGAGGGAACCATTCTCGCGTATGATCCATTTAACGAACGTAACGCGCCTCGATACGGCCCGATTAGACGGTGGCTTCGCGCAGCGCGATGGCCAAAAGAGCGTTCGTAACTTTCGACGAAAATCATATGCGCGAAAGCGCGAGGAGGAGTGCCTCGACGAAGGAGGATCGAGGAATCGATACTTTCGGACTTGCGAAGAATCTCTTCCTTCGAGTAAAACGACCGACCTCCTCGCCAGGATTTCCCCGGATCGTAATTCGATTTGACCGGATGAAAATGTCCTTTGGAAGGATCATCGATTCTTGGAACGGAACGGTCGTCCTTCGAACCCATTCGGAAACAGGTAGCGGCTTCCACCATCGGCCGACGATAATTACGGGTTAATCGTATTAATGGACGATCGCGCAGTCGGCCACTACAAAGGCTACCGCGATGGGAACAAGTGTCCGTTTTGGAGGAGCAGTTCGCCAAGAAGGGAGGAGCATTGTTTCGGCATTCCGAGGATCATCGATTTTCCCAGCCCCCATTATCGGCTCCCCGATTCGATCCCTTAAAAGCTCCAACCAAAGTTCACTCCTTACGCTACACCCTCCCGAGTACCGACCGAGCGTCGCGATGATCTTCGATTTTCCGTGCATCCTTGAAACATCGCGACCGCCGATCCAGCGAGTCTCCATCGGTAATTTTCGAGGAGCGAAAATATCGAAATCCTCGTTCAAACACGACTGCGAGGTTTGTCGACGGTCGGGAGAGGAGGTCAACCGATGTCGGGGTATTTGCAAAACGTCATTAACAAGGTACATAGACCGCGGAAGTACTCCAATAATCCCCGCTCCTCGTCCTCGCAAACCGTAAACAGAGGGTCCTCCCTGGGGAAGAAAAAAAGCTCGCGCATAATCGTTTACTTACCCACGGCCCTTGGGCCTCGGTAGGACCACCGGAAAAACGGTTGCTGGTCGTGCGTGTACGCGCTAAGCGGGGACAAAGTAGGTATGTGTACACACGGGGGCCCACTTTGTCCTAAATAAATCGTGCGACTTTTAGTCGGTACAAATATTGTCGCATCAATTAAACCGCCCATTCCTCCGCGCAAATGCGCCCGCGTCTCCGCGTGGCTCGGTTAACGATAAGCGCCACGTCCGGCGAAAGGTTCGATCCCGTCCGTCTCTCGACCCTAGCGAAGCTACTTTTGGTTTCGCGTAAGAAAAAATGTTACTTCGGGTACTTTGAAAATTCGAGCGTCCATCGAGCGCGTGAATAACGTCGGCCCGTGGCTATTCGAGCGTTTCGTCGTATTTCGCATCCGGACACGCGCGAGGAAAGCCGGCGCCGCCGAAAGGGACGCAAAATCTGTTTCTCGTCTCGTGTCCAGCTTCGAATTACATCGCGGGCCCATCTTGCTCCTTTCATCCTCTTCCGCGTTCCGCGTGTACGGACCGAGAGTCCACTTTCCGCCACTTCCGACGGAAAGGACGCGCTCTCGTTGACTTAATGGACTCTCCGGGAGCCGTGAGAGCCCTAATTCCACCCTGTTCCAAACCCGCCCCTCTCTTCCCCCCTCACTCTTCACGTCAAATATTTTGCTCGAATTCTCTACGCGATATACGACAATACATTATCGTACACCAGGTACGTACACCGAGGAATCAATTACGACGGCACCTTCTCGCGGCTTTTCGCGTCGATCTTTCAACGATTAAAAACGATACCATGCGCGAAAACTATCGTCGTTTTCGAATACGATCGGTAACCTTCGAAATCAAGGCCACGCGCCAACCGGAGAATATAAAATTGCCCGGATGCTCGGTATGACCGTCAAGACGAATTCCTTGGCATACCGAGAACGAGTAAACGGGCTTTGCAAAAGTTACTCGAGACGACGCACGTTGGCACGAGCAAGCGGCTAGCGGCGCGAGCGGGGCCGTTCCCGCGTAGGCAGAGCCAAAGAGAATTTGGTGGCGAGGGCAGAAGGAGGGCGGGTCCGTATCGGTGGTGTCGTAAAAATCACTCGACGCGAGGTACTTATGGGCCCGGTGAAAAGGCTGTAGGGACACCGCCTAGGCGGCTCATTTGTAGATTTTCAATTCGGCGGCTTCGGCCTCGCAGGATCGTTCGCCTCCCCGAGGGCCTCCTCGCCGACCATAGATTATCGTGTTATTTCCTCGGCGTATCCCGAAGGCGGATACGAGTCTGGTTCCAGGAATAAAAAGTAAGGACCGGGAGAGGGCCGGAGGCGCGGAGGAGGAGAGGGAGGAGGAGGAGGAGGAGGAGGAGGTGGAAGAGGAGAGGAGAGGAGAGGAGAGGAGGGCAGGAGCCACGCGACTCTTTCTTCTCCCGTGGTAACCCGGCGCTGCTCGTAAATCCAGCGGCGGCTCGTAGGAAACGTGGCCCATCGCTACCCTCCTCGTCGGCCGCCCTCGGGGCCGAATTTAGAGATCACGATACGCCGCGCTCGCCCACCATTGCACCGAAGCCCTCCGAAATACACTCCCGTTCGTACGTGGCAGGACCTTTGGGGAGGTCGGCACCATCGCGCTTTCGCGCTACGAAACGAATCCGCGCCGTGGGCCGAGCTCTGGATAAACGTGCCGAGAATATACTGCGATTACGATCGGAAATGTTGAAGATCGAGTATCGATTTGGAATAGAGAAACGTGATGCTATACCGTTGAACGTTTCTCCGACGTGGTGAGTCCTGTTTTAAAAAAAAATACGTTCGTGTCGGGAGACGGGAAATTAATTTGCACGCGGGATGCACCGTGGAAGGTTGGAACCGAGGATCTTCTCGTGGTCGGCGCGCTCCCCTCGAGGAGTACGTTACTCTTCCGCGCCACGCGCCAGGGAGAATCTCGAGACGGGGGAGAATTGGCAAAATTAGGTAGGAAGGTAGGAAGGGAGAAAGTCCGGAGGGGCGGTAGGTGAGCCAAAGCGTATCGCGCGCGCGCGCGCGCACCAGAATTTTCCTCCTCTTATTCTCCAGAACGACCCGTCCCAAATTCGGGGGCCGGAATCGTTTCGAGCCGGATGATAGACGATACGAGCCGGGACTTACGCCCCGAAAAGTGTCTCGTAAACCATCGAGGAATCACCGACGGTGAGCCGGTTGGCACGAAGGATAACGGTTTTACCTGCGCACCAGTTTCCCGGGCCGGGCCCTAGTCCGCTCCTCGATCACGGATATTTCGCCCAGGACTCCCTTTCGACGCGATATCATTCAACGACTTTTCTACCTGCGTACCCGCTCCACCCTGAGGGGACGAGAAAAGCCCGATCCAGATCTAACGGGTGACGTGGAAACGCGCATCGTGCCGGGGCTGCTCTGGAAAAGTCCTCCCTTTGGAGGTTCTGTGATCGTTCTTTGGTTCGAACTCTCTCTCTCTCGCGCGCCCTCCGTTGCAAAACCGTTCTTCCTCGTCCCACCCGTTCGCGCATTCCGATTCGCACCTCGAGCGCTCCTCGAACGTTCGCCGCGTAAAGCTTGCGCAAACACGAGAGCAGGTATGTCGAGTGCTTAACCGTGAAACTTTATTAGTCTCGTTATGTACGAGCGCGAAAGGCGTAAGGTCGTAAATCGTGAACGCGGTGAAATTATTATAAAACATCCCGAGCACTCCGTCCGGTCGCAACGGTTGCCCGATCGTTTTTTACTCCGAAACTCGACGGCGGAAAAGCGGGTCGAAGCACGAGGACAGGAATCTCCGCGTGTCCTTTTCGTTGCCCCGAAATCATTTCGGAGCTCGAACCTGGAAGGTTCAATGCCGTTCCGGGCTACCGTCTACGTGAACAATGAACCGCGATCGCCCCCCTCCCCGCCCCTCCTTCACCACCCTCCTTTTGACCTGAATTTTATTCCTGAACGAGTTTCCACCGCGAAGCATCTACCTGCGAACACTCGTGACCCTCGTTTCCAGAGGCTCCGCTAAGGGAGCAGAAGTCGTGGGCCCGAGCTTCGACCGATACGCTTATACGGTACCTCGTATTACAATATTTTCCCCAATAACAAAAGCCCCGAGTTTTTGCACCGACTCGATATCTCGAGCCTTTGAAATCGTTGCGCGTTGTAAACCGGCCGAAATCGAAATTCGTTCGATCACGAGCGGCGCTCGTGTTCTATATTTAAGGCGCGTATGAATCGTGTTCCATAGGAATATACAGAGATCGTTTGCTCGAAGAAAATACGCGAACGTCGGGTGGTTGCATCGAAGCGTTGCGAGGCGCGTACCAAATAAGAAAGGACCGTTGCAGCCGGGCGGATCGAGGATTCTTAAATCGCGTCGTTATGCAAAAATTGCCACGTTACGTGCCCCTTAATCGGCGCAGCTCTCGCGAAACGTCGCGCTAATTTATCGTCGGGGCTAATTTATCGTATTAACCTCCTCTTTGTAGCCAATAGAGCGAACTTTCTCCGAGTTTATCTTCGCGCCGCGAAAACGCCGGTGAAACGTCCTGCCCCTTTCTCCCTGCGTTCTTTTCAAAGAGAAGAAGGAGGGAACGCGGATTATCGGCACGTTTCGAGGCGACGAGGACGAGCGCCGAGCGTAACGAAAATTTAGTAACGTCGGAAATTAGTTAAATTCGCATAATTTATCGAAAGTGATTTAATATCGGATTTGCCGAAGCGGTTAGAATATCTCCCTTTGCGGATATTTACAACAAAGCCAGACACGCTCCGTCCTCAAAGTTCGTCTATTCGTCGAGGGTTGTTTAAATCCAGTTTCACAAAACCATCCGTTGCCAAATGACGTCGTGAGATTTTCGACAAGCTGACGGAAAAAATGTTAGAAGAGGAAGAGAAATGGCAAGACATAGATGCACCCCTCGTTTTCTCCCCGGATTCTCACGCGCTGGATTTTCGGCACGCATCGGCGAGTATCCGGGAAAATTAATGGGGAACAAATTACACGGCGTATTTTTGGGCCGAGGCGGTTCTCGACGCGTATGCAAATTTGCGCAGCGTCGATTCTCCTCGCTCCCCTCGCCGAGAGAACCGACTGGCGAGGAAAAAACCGATTACCGCGTAATTATGCATTCTACCATCGCACTTTTTCCTCTTCCTCGTCCTCCTCGGAAAATGAGGGGCGCGCAAGAAGGGTGGATGCATTATGCCGAGGTAGACATTGCGAAAGCTCCGACCTGGCGAGCGTTCGTTATCGGTCACGGAGCTGAACGCGGGGCTGAACGATTATCAACTCTCCGCAACCGTCGTTTCATTTAGATTTCGATGCTTTACATTTTGGAGAACCGGGGAATTATTCTTAATGGTGGATTGATTTATAAAACATTTTAACGAGTCGTATTTGAATTATCAATCCGTAAAAGTAACGCTAACAAATTCAGATCGATTATCGTTTTTCTAAGAGACATAATCGGTCGAAGAAATGATCCGAGATGGAGGATGAAGAGGGAATTTTGGAAATACATCGAGAGGTGGTTCCTTTTGGCGTGGCCGGAAATCGAAGATCATCCAAATTACCTTTCGTTTCTCTTAAAAACGGCCGTCCGCCGATCGAAGGTTTACGAAACGTCGGAAGAGAGTCAAAATGTGTTCGGCATCGGTATATTTTGAGATAATCAACGTAGATCCTGCGGGAAACACTCGAGTCTGCGACTCGAGGAGAGCGGGGTTACATAATAATCCGAAAAAAAAGTTTCTCCAGAGAAGTCGGTGTCCTTTGAGATCTCCTCTTGCCTCGAGCGTTCCTCGCTGTTTCCGAAATTTTCGAATGTTCACTCGCCGCACAATTTGACAGGTTTATCCTTATCCAACGGAAGTTTTTCCAAAGGAAACGGAAGTTTCCATTCGATGTAACGAGCGTGCAAATTAAAGTATCTAACGAAAGAACGATAAATGGAAAAGGTTACGTAGCCGCTTCGCGAACTTTTATTCCATGACGTAACTTATGATTATCATCGTTTTACGCGTTGGCCGATGAATGTTAAAGCTGTTATCGGCATACGAAATTGCGTCTACCAACGCACATTTAAATTAGCCTCAGCACGCGTACTGCCAGTCGTCGACGAATATTCAATCGATTCTCGACAAAAGTTTTTTCGCTCGTTCGAACATAAATAGAAGATTTTAGAGAAAACCTCGATTATTCGTACTAAATATCTCGTGGAGCTACCATTATCAAGGCGTTACTCGCTCGAATTTCAGGAACGAAAGTCGACCTGAATATCGTACGATCCGCGTGGCAAGTGTGCGAAAAAAGAAGGAGCGACGAAAGGCGGAGGACGAGGAGAGTCCGGCGCACCTTCCGTGATCGTGCAAAAAGAGAATCGAAAGAGAGAGAGAAAGAAGGAGGAAACGAAAGGCGATGCGATTAAATCAATTGACAATTACGCACATCGAGGGGAATCTTGTAATTAACCTCGAACGGTTTCGTATTCCGGTCACGTGACCGACCCGAAATGCCGCTTGATTTATGCCTTTTCCTTTATGGACCACGTTATGCTCTTCCAAAGCGTGCGGAATCGACGTTTCGAGCGAGATGCAAAACTGGAGAGTACCGTACGAAAAACAGAGCGCAGGGCAGAAAGAAAATCGAAGAGCGTGCGCGAGGATGGATAAAGCCAAAGGAGAGAGCGTGGATAAAGATCGGCGAAATTGAAATGGATTCCAATCAACAATATATCTATAGAAAATTTGGAAGTTTATCGATTTGGAACCACTAACAGGGAACGATACGATGAATTATGAAGCGAAATTATGATGATATATTAAATTCTGATACGAAAACGCAGATTATTTGGCTTCGTCCACGCTCTGCTCACGCGTACAACATACGCGTATAAATCGATGCGAACAATTCGATTCTCGATCGATAATAAAGTACATGCGCCACAACCGAGAAGTATACCGGGCGCAATTACAGAACTGCCATTATCCCGGATAATAAGAAGAGAACATCGCCGTCCCTTCGCGTACCTTGGCTCGCGCATAATCGTCCGCGGTAATGACAAAAATTATATACAAAAATATATTACGCAACAATGACGAGGAATACCGCGCAGCCGATCGCTCGAGTTATGTCGTCGAGCAATTTGGCGATGGCCGGAGGAATGAAGCGAATATAATTAAGGCGGTAACGAGGTTGGCCTTGGTCGATCGCGATTATAGAGAAAATCTGCCCCGCGACTTATTTCGGCCCACCTACTTTTCCTTCGGCCACTCGTAAATCATTCGACTTCGAACCGACGCTTCTTAATTGGATTTCCGTCCAATGTCGTCGGTACTAATTGCTGACAAAGCGTATTTTCTGAGCCGCTCGTCTATAAAAAATCGAATCGATCGAAGGACTTGGAGGAATATCGATGAAAGACGTTGCCAAAATTTCCTTCCACGTTTCGAGTCGTATTTTCAAAGAGGATGACCGATGCGCTCGCGAAGTTCGCGAGCGCGGCCAGCGCAGGCTCAAGCGCAGCGATCCAAAAGAGAAAAGAGTCAACGACGAGCACTCCGAATATAAATTCCCAAAAGCAGGAGTAACGGCTACGTATTTCGAGTGCGAGAGTTACAATGTGTTTCTCTTTTACCCCCCTCCATCGAGGGGGGCCCGTTACGAGTTCGGTCCGTCGGAGGAAAAAAGTACGGCCGAAGTAAAAGGACAAAAAGTGGCACCTTTCATTATCCCATGCGAGGCACGTGGCCCGATGCGATGCACGACAACTTTCTCGGGCCAGCGTTTTTCATCTTGGTAATTATCTCGATCCCCGTGGGCACTCGATGTAGATTAAATTCTGCAACTGGCCTCGAGCGTCGGCGCGCGGCTCCGAGGGAGAAGGAGAGAAAGAGGGAGAAGAAGAAGGAGAGACGGAAAGAGAAATAACACTCGTATTCTGCGCGTTTTCGGGCATTTTCGGGTGCGTACACGCGTCAATCGTTGGACATCATAATACGCGCGGTAAAAGGAAAGTCGGGCCTCGTGGGCGAAGCCGAGAATGTGGTCGAAACGTTTTGGAAAAATGCACCGATGGCCAGAGCTTGTATCGAGGCTGAGCTCCACGATGTGGTCCATAAAAGTGGATAATCGTTGAGAATTGGAATAGGAGAAAAGTCGATGCGATTGCTCGGAACGAGGATCCTGAACGTTTCTCGATCGGCACTACAAGGCTTATGGTAAACCTTTCCGTCCGTTTCGTACTTTCTTAACTTCTGTACCGAGTGCAAACACGATTTGACGTTGTATTTACCATCCTCGTATATCGTATCTTACCGTTCTGATTTTTTATCCCGGTTCACCGCATAAGCTTAAGACACGACTGTCCGAATACCAATATAAACGACGTTATCGAGGCGATTGAAAGAAACGCGAGGGTATCGTGTATCGTACGGCGAATTGAACCATCAGCCTCTCGTGTTTGCGTAATCGCAGTATCGCCCTGGGTCTGTCGGTTTCGTAAACGGGCAAGAAGGAAGGTTGGAGGGGGAGAACAAAAAAATTGCACCTCGGACCGCAACGTTTTTCTGCGGTTGCCCGTCGATTCCGCGACTAAGTGGCACCGCATTGAATACAATGATATCGAGGTGCCGGCGGGTTGTGCGAAAATCATGCGCGGTGCGTTCCATTCAAATAGCGCCGCCAATATTCAACGACCATCCAAAGCCTCGGTTCCACGATCCCCCCGATTCTCGTACGTCTTATTCCGTCGGATTATTCGCGAACCAATTCGCGACGAGGAGAACGAATTTTTTACCTTATCCATCGTACCCTAGACGGCGCGGAAGAAACGCGATTTAGACGCGTACCAAACGTTACGATCGACAGGGTTGCGAGAATATTGACGATAAAGCTCGTTATCCGGATCGAGACGTTTGGCGACATTTTCCCACAACTTTAGAATCGAAAGAGGTATCGACTCGAGATCGAAACATATTCGACTTCCGGTAGCCATTGCGATGAAAATATGTATCGAGGCTGGTTCTCCGTGGCCGATGATGGAATCCCAGGCGCATCTCGCAGCGGAGCGTGCGGGGGCCGTGTGCGTGGCTCCTCGAACCGAGTCGCCCGGATAATTTGAAAGCGATCCGATCTCCACGGGGCAGCTGCCCGCCTTACGCGTAAAATATTCAAGAACTGGTCCCCCTCCCCCCGCCGCCCCTCCTTCTTATACTTACATTAGTCGGTTTGTTGAGCAAGAGGATGATGAAGACCCGCGTTGAAGGGACGCCGGTGCAGCGGCTAACTTCCACGAGGAATATCCGGGTTCGAATCTCCTCCATCGAGAATTTTCCTTCCGATATCCGCGCTGGAAATACCCTGGCACGCGGCTTGAAATAATAGCCGAAAGAATACCGGTAGCCGTGGAATTTGTTTCCGAGCTTTACGAGGTATCTCGAACCCTTTCAGGGTGCTGGATTAAACGGGCTTGCTATCGAATACCAAGAATCGGGGTAACCGTAGAATGTTCCGACGTTTACACTCGTAATATACTTCTCAGATGCACGGACCGTGCCACGGACCGTTCGGCGCACGAAGCTTTCGTCTACCTCATTTGTATCTCGAGATACAGTGTAATTCGTTAGGACAACTTACGAATCGATTCTGAAGTCGAGATAGCGACGTATTTAAGAATTATGAAGATCCACAAAGGGGTATACCGATCGTGCGCGTTAACTTGACCGATCTTCCAATCCCATATGTTCGTCTTCGACGTTCCGCTCTTTCTTCTCGGCCTCTATTCTTCTCGAAAGACAAAGAGGGGATATCGCGTTACGCGAGCGAAATGCGCGACTCGGTTTTGCAGAAACGGGGATTAGGAGAGGGCGGGAGACTGGCAGAATTGCCTAATCCCGGAGGGTCGAGAACCGGCAGGATTTGGAGGACCGAGCGGCCGCTCCTCGGCCGTCGTAAAACAACCGTGCGTAAACCACGAGGATAAACACCGTTGCGGCCTGTATTATATCTCGGTACCGCGAGAAATCGATACCCCGGCAAAGGTGCAATGTCGGCTCCTTTTGAAAATTAGAAACCTATTTTCGGGATTTGCCCGGTGGAACGTCTAATTTTTTGTTTGCCCCTGGAGGCAGTCGCCTCGAAACAAGTCGTTTTGAATATCCGCAGCGGGAAAAGCGCGAGCGATCTTTTGGATCGCGCAGAGACTTTCTCGAATTCGGGGCGGTATATCGAAATTCGATTTTATTGCGAGACTCTAACGTTGGACGTGTACGAGTCGAATATCTGGTGTTATAGCGCGAAAAGCGAGTGGCTCGCACGATGCTTAGCGCGTCCTTTAAAGCGTCGGACGCGTCCGTGAGGATCCCTCTCGGGAAAGGAGCGCCGGAGCTTGGCGTGGGCGGTAAACAAAAAATCCCACGGAGGCCAGAATCGAGATTCGGCATATTCGTGCGGATTTCGAGCGATCTCGTCGAGGCACCGCGGCCGAGTCGTTCCTCGTGGGTCTCCATTGAGCCGCGCTCGAACGTCGAGGCCTTTGAGGCCCTTCCCAGGCCTCCGAGGGAAAGGGTTGCGGTCGGCCCAGGTGCGCGCTCGGACAAATGGATCCGTTCGACGAATCGACGTTTTCGAGTCCTCCGCCCGCGATCGAGAATGACCCCGAGAGCTTTCCACCGATCCATGGACCGTGAAGTAGCAAAACTCCTCTTCCCCATTCAATCTCTTCGCACGCATACGCTTAAACGTTGAGAGAGAAGCCGAGCCGCCGAATAATGGGGAAGGAAACCTTCGATCTTCATTCTCCACTCCCTCCCCCCCACAATCCTTCCAATATTTTTCTAGCCATTCGCATTATCGCGCGACACCTCGTCGTTCGATCGTAAAACGCTCGATCACCGATCGGCTGGAAATTCATTATTCGTCATTTTAGCGACGTTCGTTACTTTAGCGGCAGTTCCGGCCATCGATAAATTTTTCGGACGCACCTTTCTCCTCCTCGCGTATTATAGCGATAAAAAAAGGGAAACGTTGCTAATCGACAAAACGCCGCCATTCGTCGTTCCCTGCCGATCTAATAAGCAACCGCGGCTTGGATCGCGCCGAAGCACGCGATGGAATCGTAAATCAGGATTCGGCGGTGATCGAACGGGCGTAAATCTCATCGTCTACGAAGATTTCCCCCGCGCGAGAGTAAGGAAAGGAGGAAGAAAGAAGGCGCACATCTCCCTATTAATTCGTAACCCTCAATTCCGAGCCTCGACGGAATGACTTACGAGGCTTGCCGGCGTTTAACCAAAGCTTGGCACCCAGGGTGAGCGCTTAGGATTATTCATGGAAAGTGGATCGATCGATCCACCCAGCGGGAAGGTGGGAAGGAAATATACGGAGGTCCGGCAAGACCCGACGATTTTGTGAGCGTAAGTACGCGAAAGCGGGAATATTGATGCGGTAAAACGGATGCGGTATTGATGCGGCTCGGTGTACAAACGTACCGATCTCCGTGCTTCTTGGTTTGCGCAAAGCAACGAGCCGGGATCTTTAACCGCGCCGATACGATGATCCGTCTATTCCGGAGGAAGCGATCGTGGCTTCGGAACGGACATCGTGGATCTACGTTCCTCGTAGAGGGCTAACGAGCCGCATTTCATTATTTCCACCCGGCGCCCCGTCGTGGCCCCTTCCTCTGGCCCCGAATTTTCGGAGCTCCCCGATCGATCCTCTTCACGGAACGAGATCGTCCGTTGCGTCGACCAACTCGAAAGGATCCTCCGCCCGCTTCTCTCCCCTCGAACTTTGCGAGTCATCCCGAGGATAGGGTCGATCGGGACTTGGACGAGGCTCGAGAGCGACCTGGAAGAACGAATCCGGCGTGGGGTATCGGAGTTAAGAGGTTAAGGCGACGGTCAAAATATCGCAAGACTTCCCTCGCGCTTCGGCCAAGCTTCCGCTGGAATGAAAGCGCCAGGAAATTATGCATCGACCCATCGCTTATCCCGGCGATGGATAAGATCGAGGAGAGGCCACGGTTTTCCTCGGCGGCTCGTGAAGCAGGATGTACGTATCTCTGTTAGGAGAATCGGATGCCGAGCGACAAAGAGGAAGAGGAATTCCCGAGGAAGATTCGTAATCGCGAGGAGTTTGAGAAAGGGATGAGGGACGCCGAAGGAGTTTTTTCTCGCGCCTTTCTTCGCGTCCCCCCTCCCCCCTCCGCCGATCGGGATCTCCCCGAGATCGGCCGAGGAGATCGAGTTTTGACAAGCTCGTGACGCAATCATTTTCCAGCCGGGAGTTCGAAGGGAAAAAGGGCGAGGGAAAAAAAGGAGGAAGGGATGGGAGAAAAGCGCGGGAGGGAGGAGGGGGAGAAAAGAGAAACAGGAGAGATGAAAGGAAGCCTAATGTATTTCCGTTAACGGCAGCTGAGCTCGGCAAACAGATCGATCTTTGTTTTTCCGCGTATCCTCGATCTCTTCCCGGACCGAAGATTTCCACGAGGGTGAATGGCGCGAGGCAAACTCCGAAGCCTGGGAGATGGTAAAAAAAGGACGATGGATAACGAGCGTAAGAGGTGGGCCGCGCATTATCTCCTCGAAACGATCTTTCCAAGCCTCGAGATAGGCGTATTAAAATCAAAGCGGAAGCATTCTCGAAAAATATCAGCAATGTCCAATGTCGCGAAGCCTCGACGTCGCGATAAATTCGTTCGTCGAGCTGCATACGAATCGTGAAAGAAACGAGCATTGGTGGTTCGGAAGCCACCTTAAACGGTAGGTCCTAGGCCAAATGACCTTAGCGGTCGGTGCCAAAAAATGAATTTAAAAGGAAAAAAAGGGAAACGAGCGTAATGGTATTCGTCCGTGCTCGCGAGACACGCTTCGAGGGAGGATGAAAAACTCGGTGGTTTCCCACGAAAGGCGGGCGCCTCTGGGAAAAAGGTGAGGGGCGAGGGAGCCGAGGAAGAGCGGGAGGAGTAAAGAGAGAAGGAAGAGTAGGAGGAGGAGGAGAAAGGAGGATTTTGGTATTCGTGGCGCGCGAGCCACGGGGGAATCCGTTTTCTTTTTCGCATGAGAGGAACTTTGCATATCTCGCCGGTCGCCGACAGCGGCTGGACGTTAATCGTCTAATCTCGCCTCCTCCTCCTCCCCCTCCTCCTCCTCCCTTCGCTCCCTGGTGGGCGGGAGGGATGGAGGAGGAGGGGAGGCACGCGTGAGAAATTATTTATTTGCGTCTGCCGGTACCGAGGGCCCGAGGGAACCGGGACCATCGAGGCCCTCCGCAAAGGCGGCTTCCTAACGAAATTCCGCTACGAACCCAGAGCTAATTCCTACTGGAATAATCTTAGCGCATATTCATAACCCCGATATCGAGATTCTTATCGAAATTAGGCGTCGCTCAAACGACTCGTAGCCGAGGCACGAGTTTGGTTTTAATCATCGCCCGGTTAAACATCTACGAGCAACAGCCCACGCGTCGCACGGAAAATAATCGAACAACGAAGCTCCGAACTCTCCGTCCTTCTTCCCTCTCGAGGAAAACTCGATCCCCGACGGAAGAAGCGAGGGGAGAGGAGGAAAGGCCGGTGGAAGGTGGAAGGTAGAAGGCGGCGGGGAGAGGAGGGGGGGGGGAGGTTTGCGCAGGAGGATAAGAGGAAAAGTGCGTTTGTCGAAGGCGCGTGGCAAGGTGTCCGCGTGCGGGGGCGGGTTGGGAGATAAGGGCGGAGGGGGCTGGCGTATTCTTATTCCCAAGGCGCGTTACTGCGGGCGAGCAGACGTAGCGCCGGTGGCACCGGGCCGCCGCAACTGCGTGTGGGATTTACTAATTTCTGGAAGGACTGGCACGAGACCTCTATCTGGGATTCTGGAGGGAATGCCCGATCGTATCTGCCGAACGGCAGGCGTCCTTTCAGCCGCGCATGATGGCATTCGGCGCGTTCTCGTAGCGCCGCGGGGACGTGCGACCTCGGAAAGAGAAAAGGGCGGACCCCTCGATGCGGAGGATCGAGGCACGTTGCATACGCAAAACGGGGAGAAACTTGCCGCTTTCGTTCTCCCGCTCGAGACCGAGGTTTTATTCCGAGCCACCCACCCGAACGATTTTTCGCCACGACGAGCATCCGTGCAAAGCGATCCTCGCTTTTCCTCCAATCCTGCCAATGCCGATCGTTGCGAAGCCTTGCGCGGCGCTTATTTACGAGAAATTGAATCGATGATATATCTCGATTATAAATTCGAAGGGCGTCGATGAAGAGAGCCCGGGAAAATTGGCATTCGCGCGATTATCAGCGATTAAAGTATAAGTAATAATTCGTGATCGAGACAAGACGGTTATACGCGGGAGTAAAAAAATTGGGAGTGTATAAATAACGCGACATAATTTGAAGGTTAGCCGTTAAACAGCCGAATGCGTGACAAACGCGAGCGATACTTTTCGATCGAAGGAGCCGAGGCTCGAGGGGGAATCTGACGTGGAGCATCGCTTATCTGAGAGCACGTCGCTCAAACCTCACAATGTCAAGTCTGTCCTGAAATCTTTATTAGGTGATAAATGCGCGTTAAATGCAGCGGTCGGACGATAATGAAGATTCTTTTTATCGAGGAGTCCCTTGGGGAGCCGAGGGCGCGGGACTCGCCGGTCGATTTACATATAAACTATTCGTAGCTCCGAGCACCGATTTGCATCGGGCTTTTCGATACGGAAATTACGCGCAATCTCGAGGCTTCATCGGCATTAATATCCCAACAATGCAGATGACCCTGCGCGATTACGCGTGCTCGGTAAGTTATTCGTTGGCCGAAAAATTTGACGAGACTAGGCGGGATACGGTCGAATTCTATCGATCGAAACTCCGTGGTACGCGTTAAGTCTAAAATAACGCAACCGTGCCACGACTGCGAAGTACCATATTTTCGCGGCTGCCGTACGCGCATTTCGCTCAACATTCTCGGGCTACATCCGCGTGTATTGCGGAGGGAGGGATATTAAGATATTTATATCTCGTAATGCCTCTCGTACATGCACGAGCGTACATTAAAATATCCACGCGATTCGGCGCACCGCGATTACCTTGTTAAACGTAATTAAGCCTTCTCGCGCGTAATGGGCACGAGAGTCATGATTTGCCGCGTTAAACACGGAAAGCATCGAGGTCGTATTCGAGGGGCAACTACCAGGGGGAAGAAACGATCGGTACTCGTTGCTATTTTTCTCACAACTCGAAAACATCGTATCGAGATAGCCGAACGTTTCGAGAAATCGTCGATGGCTACACTCGCGTTCAAAAGTCGAGCATCATCGGTAGAGCGTAATATCGAAAACTCGACGAAGGAAGAGCAAGGCGCGCGATTAATTAGTGAGTCTCGAGTGCTTAAAGGCGGACGGTCCTATTCGCACTTTGCGCCAACCAAAACCATTCGCGCTCGTTCTTTCGAAACGAACGTATTTCTCGCGGGGAGTTCGTGCGGAGATTCAATCGGAGAAACGATTAGCAGCCTCGAGGAACGATTTGCGTGGAATTTTCTTCTCGTCCATTATGCGCAGTAGCGGTGAAAATCCTGCATAATGTCGGAAAGATAGGCCGTACGGTTCTGTTTAACATATGGCATTGAGAGCTCGCGTCTGCATGCCAATGAGTCTCGCCGGTTTCTCGGAGTGCGGCTGCACGAGAGTGTCTCGTGCCACGCCGCGCCTCTTAAATCTCCTCGAATCCCCAATTCTTTCCGATCGACGGACGTTTATGAAACTATGCAAATTCCGCGGTGGGTGTCGCGCTAGTAGCGTAAACACGATTTTTCGACGAGATCTCGGTAAATTTCTCCATCCGCACCAGCCGTGCACTGGTCCGGCCTCGCGCGTCGCGAGGTGTGTACTCTACTTTAGCCGATAGGTCCGCGCGATAAACGCGGCCGTTTCCTGCGCGCACGTCGAAAGAGAGGCCACGCTCTTTGACAAACACGAGGGCCCACGAGAGGGAGAGAGAGGGAGAGAGAGAGAGAGAGAGTGGCGAGAGGTGGGCAGAGGGAGCGGGACGGGGGCGGAAGCTTGGGAGGGAAGGAGCGGTGCAAAGGGCGGAAGGGAGCGACGAGTGGGCAACAACGAGGCGATTCAGAGGTGCAGCCCCGTCCCTCGGCCCTCCCGCCGACCTCCCCGGCTCCACGGCTCCTTTTTTTCCCTTCCCCCCCTTGAGCAAATATCGGCCGGTATCTACACCCGCGCTGGGATAGCCGGCAAGTTGCGTGAAACGGGCGCGATAGCACGTGCCGAGTCGCTCAAAATAAGACGTTGTCGGTCGAGGCGCGCCGAGCCACGGCCGGTCTTCGTGTCCGGACTGCTCAACGATCCGCTGGACAGAAGTCTGGGCTCCTGCCCAGAGATTCGCACGGCCGCCACTCGATTTCTTCCCTCGGAATTCCTCTAAAACGTATCTTCGACGCCGGCGATCGAACGGCTCGAAGACGATAAGTTTCCAGCGATCGATGCTATCGCGAAAGGCTGAAAGAAATTCGCGATCGTTCTTATTTAGGTCGCGGTGAAATTTGGGTCGACCAGGCCCTTTCCAGGGGGCGAGTCTTCGCGACCAAGTCCCTTTCCCCTCCCGAAAAGTAAGTGCCGCCCTCGGTGCAGCGCTAAACGGCGCACCGAGGACGGCCGATCTCGTTGGTCGTGAGTCCAGCGAGGAGCGAGGAGGCGGGTAGGAACGATCGGTCTTGCGAGGTAAACCGATATTTACGGCTCCATACGCGGCGTCGACGGGCGTGCAGGCGGTGCGTGAGCGCAAACCATAACCCATCCGGCACGATTCCCCGTTTTCGTACGTGAGAAGTAATTGAGGGGTACGGGCCGCGCGCGGAGCGGGTCAGCGCGCGTTAACGATCGCCGGTGCCAATGCAGAACTTCGTCCTCGGTCCAAGAAGGCATTTTGCCGACCTTGACACGCAAGATGGCCCTCTCGAACTTCCCTCCGACTTTAACCCAATTCGCTCGTATCCGCATCGACCGAGTTTAACGGAAGGGGCCTTTGGAGTTTTCGTAAACTCTCGCGAATCCGGATTTTCTTCGGACGTTTTCGTTTATCCGTCGTACGATTTATTTTGCGGGAAAAGGCGAGAGCAACGCCGGTTACGTAATGCCACTTCGAGGAAGAAGTTCCAAACGCAAGGGGCCGGTAGTTCTAACGTCGAAGGATCGGCTCGAAGGAGGTCCGCGATCGTTCGTGGCCGCGCAAAAAATGAAATTACGTTTCGTAACGCTCGAGTGGTAGGTAAGCCACACTCGGCGGCTTCCGTCGGTGCATTTTTTCCCGCGGGCGGTTTTTTCCCCCGACAAGCCCGATACGTTCGAACGGTTCCAAGAACGATCTTGGATTCTTCCACCACGTGGATTCCGGACCCCCGCGGACGATGATTTTACGCTCCGACTATCTCGTAATAGTCGTCGTTTCGGTCCTTCGACCTTTGTCGGCGCGGCGCACTCCGATCGCGGCGGATCGAGCCGAGCTCCGCCCGGTCGAGAACTTTCCACGACCTTGCCCACTATTCCGCCTCGTCGAGTACATACTTACGACGCAAGAGCATCGATAATCAGACCGAGAATCAAAATCAAGAGTCAAAATTAACCACGAAAACTCCACGCCGCTCTCTCGCTCCGATTCGTACGCGACGCAGTGCGTGCTCTTTTCGAATACTCTCGATTCGTACTTCGAGCCCAACTCCCGAGCGATCTTCCATCGCTAAAAGTGAAATTAAAAGCGGACGCGTTGAGGCGGCGCTTTGGCAATCATGGCGAAGCCTCTCGAAGAAGCGTTGCTTCCGAGTCATCGGGCGCCATCGAGCGTTCGACGCCTCGATCGAGGATGACGTTCGAATAATCGAGCGATAAGTTCTCGGCGCGACGCGAGCGGATGCCGAAATAATCCTCGGCGCGGCGGGCACGCGTTTCGGAGGTCGCGTTCGTGAGTCGCGTAAGCGCTTAAGTAGCGCTCGAGCGGGACGGTCACCTGCCTTCACGGCGGAGTGACTTGTAAATCACTCGGCGCTGAAACTGGGGTACGTGCCAAAGCGGGAGACAAAGGAGAGCCTTGGAAAAAGAGGAGAAGCGGCACGAAAACTTGATCGTGGCACGGGGAGATAGATCCTCCCTCCTCCCTCGGCTTTTCCACCCCGTTTAACGCTTCCTGGACTTCGCCGCCATCGAAAGGAAGAGGAGCGATGAAACTCGAAACTCGGACTCGTGGAACTTTGGGAATAATGCCCTGCCGTCATCCTACTTCTCTCCTCTTTTTCCTCGTTTCATACGCTTCTGGGAATCCGAGATCGCGAAGGGAGGGTTGACTCGTTTTCCACGAAGATCGAGGTGCCTTTACCCTGTTCCTACTCGCTTTAAATACCGTATGGATAAAAATTCCAAGAGCTTTGCGCGAAAAGCCTAACCCCGATGCTGCTCGATAGTTTCGAAAGAGACGACCTTGGCAAGGGTCCAGGAGGTTTGCGATGGGCAACTCTTCGCGGGGGGCGCGACGAGGAGCTGCGGCGTACGTAGAGGAAGCAGGGGTCGAGCCCCGAAGGAGGAAAAGTCGCGAGGTCGGCGTCGGCAGGTGGAAGCGTTCGGAAGCGGATCGAGCCGGCGTCTCGGGCCGATCGTCCTTGACACCGCGAGGCGGAATGATATTTTTGCAAGGGTTCTCTGGTTGCACCGTCCGTTTGTTCCCGCGGGATTCTTTTGTCGGCGCACGAAGCCGAAGCACGCGTGCTGCACGTGCCCCGTCGCGGACGTGACTCGCCCGGCATTGCGCCTTATATCGACTTCGAGCGCCTTATTTTGTCCCCGTTTCACCCTGAAAAACAACCTCCGCGCCGGGCTCCACGGCCCGACTCTTATTTTACTCCGCTCGCCGATACGTCTATATTCGTTTGCGCTCGCCAAGCCCCTGTAAAAACTACGATGGAAAAATTGACGGACGAATTGTGCCGGCGCTACTCCGATCGCATTTCGCAAGCGCCCAGCGACGCGTTTTGTGTTTGCAAACGATAAATATTGCTCGATCGATTCTACGGATCGAAGCGGCTTTGAATATCGAAGGCGGAAGCGACGATTCTATCTCGAAGTCTGGGTTTGAAACCGATAGGCGCGCCGCTCGAATTAGCCGCCTTGATTTTCGGAGGATCGATCCAAGATCTCGATTCGAACGTGGGGCAACGAGGTTGCCCTTCGATGCCGCTTATCTTCCTGCTCTTAAAGGTCCGTATCCAGAGTTAGGTATCGGGTTTTGGCCTTTTTTCGTAGGCTTACGCATCGGGTGCTTGCCGTATGCCAGGGTGGCCCACCAGATGGTCCACGATCGTCCGCTCCGCCGGCTTTGCCATCTGATGCCAAATTTTTGCGTTGTTTCCCCGCGACCCGAATTATCCGCGAAACGCAATGCCGAGGTCACGCCCAAATAGCCCTAATAGAATAATAATCCTCTCGCGCTGGAACGGCCTAGGGAATAAATATAGGCCTTCGACGATCGAACTTCGTTACCTCGACTCGAATCTTATGGGCTAAAATCGACGTCGATCGATTTTGAAGTCTTTGCGTAGTTCCATGGCATATGTACCGCGACGCCATTAGGGCATTCTTTTATTCCCGTCCTGTCCTTCAAGCGGGGACGTCTTCGCACGAAATACCAATTTATTTTCATCCTATCGGGGGTCCAGATAGTAATCGCATCGAAATTATTCGCGGAACTCGTATGGACCGTTTTAAATCCTTTTTATAAATCGAGTTGAAACTTCTGGTGTCCGCTTAGAGCGATAAATGATTTTCCCCAAACATTACCCGCTATTTTTCGAATATCGACGAGTATGCGCTACCGCAATTACGATCGCGCTTGTTCCATGGTTATAGACCAATTATCCTTCCAAATTTCCTTGCGATCGTCGATGACCACTCCCGAGGAACCCCCTTCTGGGATCGGCAGCGGGCTGAAATTCCGAGTACTCGTTTGCGCTACGCAGAAGTCTTGGAAGGACTCGAATTCGCTCGAGGTCGCGGCTCCTGAGAGGAGGAGGAGGAAGAGGGGGGGGGGGGGGGGATAGCTGGATGGATACGCGGTACACGAGTTCCCCCCATTCGGCGTTCCATCGAAAACTCTTGCACCCTTTCGAGCGGCAACCGCGAGCGACTATCATTAAGACCGTCCAGGATGAGTGGCGAGCTGCCTATTAAAAGGCAGCCAATTTCTATCGCCAGGATAGATAATAATAGCCGCGTGGTCTATGGGTTACGCCATAAAACGCGCCGTAAACCGCAACGGTTTTACTCCCGTGGCCCTTCCTCCAACCCTCTCCCTTCCGCCCTAACGACTCCTCCACGCGGGCGGATCGTAAAGGGGCACCAATGTTGCACCATAGCCATTGGATCTTCCGGAAAGTTCCGCGACCGTTGCGTGGCCAGGTTATTTTCTTTTAGAACGACCATGCTTTTTGGCACGTTTAGCTCACTCTCTCTCTCTCTCTCTCTCTCTCAGCTCCAACGATGGATAGCTAGCTCAATGTAGAGCTTTTAACAATGTTTGGACAACGTTCGTCGATATAGAATTAAAATGGAGAGCAGGTTCGTATAGATTTTCCTTCAGAACGGGTCGTTCGAAATATTCCCCGAAAAGCACTTTGAAGCGCGACAGCCGCGTGGATGAAGGACGAAGAATATAATCCGGCGTTCCTTACGCTAGAGCCGTTCTTCGTAGCGCGGATGTATCGCGATGACATGTGGCCGGCGGCCGAGGACTGTTTACGGTCCTCTCTCCTTCTCTCTCCCTCTCTCTTCCCCTCTTTCTCTCGCTCCTTCCCCGAGACCCTCGTCGGTGCGAATCGCGAATAGCTCCACCGCCGTACCTTCCGGGGCAACGAACCTTTCCTCGACCTCGATCTTCCTATTCTTACCCGCGAACGATCGTCTGTGGCTCTCCTCTCGCCCACTCTACTGTGGTGCAGATTCGACGTAAAAGAGCGAAGCGCGGTGTGGGTACTGTGGTCGAGCACTGAATTCCTACTTTGGATTCTTCGAGATATTTCCGAAGTACAACCGATATTTCGCTGAAAATTCCCCCGGCTAAGATCGGACGTGAAGGTCTATTAGGAATTGGAACGATCGGATTAAACTGCCGATAAAAAACGATCGAACACTCCGAGCCGATGAAGGTTCGACGAACGTCGAGCTTGGTTTACTCCGAATTCGAGTTCGGCCCAGGGTTCGATTCAACTTAACCCCTAAGGGCGTATCCTTTGGGATCTTTGGCGGATAGGGGCATATGGCGTAGGTGGGTCGCGTCGTTCCGACCATTGGCGAATTCTCATGAAGGTTCAAGCCGGTAATTACCGCGAGGTTGCCTCACGCAAAGGCGATTCGGACGAGGTTTTTTCTCGTCGAAAAGGGCTGGCCCCGCGCCGAACGACGTCGGAGGGGGCTGATTTTGTGCGTGCCCGGCCGTGCCACGTAAAGCAGAACGCGTGGGAATAGAGGACCTTGCCGCATTATCGTTACATCGTACGCCGCGGGGGGTGCCGCTAAGTACCAGGCGTATTCCCGTTTTACCGTTGAATCGAGCTACGCACGCTTTCTCCCCGAAGCTCGGAAAAAATATACGACGACGGAGCGGCTTACCTCGTGGAACTTTTAAATTATCATTACCCACGTTCGTAATTTAGGGATCGAGAGATACGCGGTGGTACCGCGAAACACTTATATATACCTATATTACGTAATTCGCGTGGCTCACACGTATCGGCCGTTCGCACGCTGCCTCGAACCTGAAGATTCTATTCGTTGTCGCACGATTTCTACAACGTGGGCTAACGAAACACGGTGTATTTGATAATCCTCCAGTGGTAATCGTATTTCCGTCGACAACGGTATATCGCGCGGTATGAAAGACGATAAATAAAGATCCCTCGAGCGGCCGATGAGTTTTTGCACCGTCTTTCATCGATAATCGATTCATCTCGAGCGCGCCTTTGACCAGGAAGCGACTCGATCGACGAAATCGAATCGCGGCCGACGGTGCGAGTCGTTGATGGGCCACCTGACGCGAACGAGAGGCGGTCCAAGATTACACAGTTGCCTTAATTAATTTGGCGCATCATCGCGATGCATCTTGATTACGAATTCCGGGAACCAGTATATATATATATACGCAGGTACATACGCGTCGAGGTATTTCCATGTGGGTACAAAGCGCGCGTTCTCGTCTCTCCTCGATCGAAGAAATCTACGAGATAATCCTGTTTTGACACTTCCTCGGTCGGTGGTACGGAATCCACCGCGCAGAATCCCGAAAACCGAGCATCTGTCCTCTCGCGTCTCCCTCGCCGCGTCCTTTTTCTCTCCCTCTCGCCCCATTCACTTCCAGGCCCGGCCACGGAGGGCATCGAGAGGCTCGTGATTGACGGCGCGGACGGTTCTGGAAAAGGGTTGGCGCGGCTAAAAACCGGCCGCGGGAGAGATGGTCGCGTGCCCGCATCGGCCGTTGGCATGCGAAAATCTCCGTAAAACCGGGGAAAAAGCCAGCAGCTGCCCCCGTCGACGTCTTATTCAAATAGCCGGAGACCGGTACGGGGATGATTCTTCACGTTTTTCCCACTGGCGAAACCTTTATCTCCTCCCTCGATCCTCCCACCCTGCAAAGGGTTGCGGGGAGATGGGCCATCGAGGATCATTATGCGCAGGCTTCTCGGATGAAAGGGCCGTAGGTGTGGAAGCCCGCGCGCGACGCCCGCCTCTCGCATCTGCTGCCTGGATCCTTGCCATTCGATTTTTCTCTTTGCCATCCGCGATACCGCGGACCGTTCTCTCCTTAAGCATCGCCGCTTGCGCCTGCCGCGAATACCGTTCAAATGCCACCGACGTTCTCGCGGATAAGGCGGATGGACACCAGCGAGATCCACTTTCGAAGAAGGACCTGGGCCAGAGGCTTTTCACGCTAATTTTTATACCGCATTCCTCGTTCTACAACACTCCTCGCTCCTTCTCCGTTTACGAACGATCGGTGATTCTTGGTTCGACGCTTTATACATGGATTCTTAACCCGATCACCCGGAGTTAGAATTTCAATCGAGCACATCGACATTTTTGTGGGGAATAATGGAGATTTTCGAATCGTAGATAGGACGAGAGAGTTGCGTCGCGTGGCAGATTTCACGAAGGACGGAGCCAAGGCGGAAGAAGGGTCGGGTGAGCGGAGAAAGGAGGGAGGTTGTGAAAATACCAGAGAGCCAGGGGCTAGGAGAGCGGGCCGCGTATAAGTATGCGCAAACCCGGGCAAAGTGGTCAAAGGGATAAGAGCGCGTGCGGGGGTGGCCAGGTGCGTACTCCCGCATGAGCGATCGTCGGGGAAACGAGGGTGGGCGAGGGAAAAAAATACGTTCCGGCATACGGTGGAAGGTTGGCGCGACTCTGGTCAATGATAAAAGTAGATCAAACAAACGGTGAGCGATACTAGGCTTCCCAGAAACGGGCGCGCGCTCGTCGCTGGAATAGAAAATCCCGAAAGCGTTTTCCGCCTCGGGCACGGCTCGAACGAGGGTAACTCCGAGGTCTGGAACTCTCTCTCATTCACATCGAATCTCATCTACGTCGAGCGTGCTTTGGTCATTTCGTATCTTTCAGGAGCAGCCAGTGCTCGGGACAGTAGTAGTACGCGGTTGGTCGCTCGAACGTACACTTTTCAGCGCGCTGGGGACTCGATCGCTCCACCTGCGCCGTCCGACGAATCCTACATAATCGTAGTCGAGTCGGTACTCGGGTAAGCGCGTTATCCGCACCAGGGTCACCGATCAGCCCTCGAGCATAGATCCGGTGGTAGAGCATAACGAATCGTGAACGGGGAGCAAAGGTGGACGAAGGCCGCGAGCATCGGGCAGGGCGGCTCCGTGGAAAAGGGGGTGACGCGAGCGCGCGGTTGGCAGCGCCAGAACTCTCGAGGCGGTTATCGGTGGCGATCGAGGGACATTAAGAGCGATTACGGGGGTGTATGCGTTGGCATTAGCCCTGCCGGACGGTTAGCCGATGGCCGGCTATCGATCGTGCGTCAGGATAAATTCCCCCGTATCGTGGGATAGGCAACCACCTGCAGGGGGCAGGTGGTGCCGGGCGTAATCAGGACCGGGGCGCCAATCCGCGCCACCCTTTTTCCAACCTCGAAACCCGCTTCTTCCTCCGCGTCGCGATGCGAGGCCATGACTCACCGATGAAAACGACGCGGAATCGGATTCGGATTCTCGCTCCTTCGCCGGCGAGTCTCTCTCGGCGCAGCTGGTATCTCGTTGCGCCGCGATCGCGAAATTCTATCTTCGCGAAAATATCCCAGAAAATTCGCCAATCGTGCGCCTAAAAGCGGAACGAAGAGAAATTCCCGGAGCACGCGAATGCGTGCCGGGATATCGTCGCGGGTCGATATCTTTGCGCGGTGAGATATTTGGGGGTTGGATATCCGTATCCGACTAAAAGCAACGCGGACCGATCGTTTCTCCGAACCAAACTCGTTCGGCCCGAAAAGAAAGGTCCGGGGATGTACGCGAGGAGAGGAGAAAAAGATCCCGAGCGGAATGGTCGGGTCGAGAGTTCGAGCGGATGGACGGAAAAGCGCGAAGCCCGAAAATCCTCGATCGATCGTCCGGCGATTCCACCTCGCGGACTTTCCACGTGCCGCTGACGAATGCGAAGGCTAATTCCAGGCGTCCTTCGCGCTCCTTTTTGCTCCTTCCCCCGGCACGCGGCCTTTCCTCGCGGCCGGGGGGGCGACAGACTAGAGCTAGACGCCGCTAGACCGGTCTTCCGCCAAGGAAAATAAGAAAAAGGGAGTCCGGCGGACAGTTGGACAGCACGAGCCGCGCATGCCTCGGCACTCGGCGAAGCGGTGTCCGGCTCAGTGGGTTAGTGCTGCCGATCGGAGAGAATACCCTCGCCCTCCTCTCGCCCCCTCGACCCCCTCGCCACCCCCTCGGCCCCGTAGGGACCTCGCCGCCTCGCCAACTCGGCCCTCGGTATCTCGCTTCTCCGCGTCTTTCCTTCCTCCTTCTCTCGCGGCCAACCTCTCTCCACGCTATTTCTTCATTTTGATCATGCGGGCCCGTTGTGTCGGCATGCCGTGCGCCTATACCCAGTGGTTCCCATGCCCTCGCGGAGCGCATACCCTATTTTTACCCCCGTAGCACGTTTTTGCGCCAAACAAATGAACGGCTTCGAGCCTCTCGCCTCGTACTCGACGAGCGATCCCATTACTCCCGCGGCCTAATGATCCAAAAGCGCCTCTTTTTCTTAAAAAAAAAAAAGATAAAAAATCCTGTCGCTCTTTGGATCTTAAGAATATCGAGAACACGCGCACGGGTATATCCCGCACTCGTTGCGCTTACGGTCTCGAAAGTTGCGTCGTTGACCCGTGGGAGTACCTTAGCTGGCGCAACCTCGTCGTTCGACTCGAATATTCGAGTCGGACCGATCGAGGGATCGAGCGAAAGCGCGAGAAGGAATACGAATCGGAAGCTCGCGGACGTTGGATGGAAGCCGCTTTGGGAGACACTGGCCTATACCCAGTGGCCTACACACAGCCTCGACGGACAACCTGGCTCGATCCTCTCCTCGCTTCCTCCTCGGCCGTGGACGCACCGCGGACCCTGGCGATGCAGCATCGCCGCGATCTCGGCCGAGATCGTTGCCCTTTAATCCCTTGATCCCGCGGCTGCACGAGGGACACCCGGCTCGTCGAAGGATATCGGCACGTGCTCGACGAACTTGGCGCGGATCAACCGCCGTGCTCCTTGCACGGGACGACGGCCAAGCCCTCGTCGTTTACCCTAGCGACTTTGCATCGAGATCGATCCCCGCTTATGTCGCGTTTCCAATGTTCTATCGGCGATCAATGCCAGGCGAGGCAGCGCGTTCGCGGCGGTCGTCGAGTTACGTTGCCAAAGGAGCGAGGCGAGGGACCACCTTGGCTTCGAGTAGCGCGAGCTATATCGGTCAGCTACGTACGCTGGATTCTATTTTCGCGATCGATACGCATCGACGTTGATCTCCTCGCAGGTGCACTCGTGCCTGGCTTCGGTATTGTCGTACCTCCTGAAGGATGAACGAACGAGGATCGATGGCTCGGGATTAAGGATACAACGAGATAATAGGCGAACACTCGTCGTTTAGCGCGTCGTTCTTTTATTTTACTTCCTTTTGCTCGGCATTACGAACGAACGAGTTCGGCGTTCCGATATACGTTTTGCGCGACAAGTGCGAGATGATCGCGATAAAGTGATCCGCATTGGAATCGAGCGGCGCTCTGTAATCACCAGCGGCCATATGCCGGTCCATTTCAATTAGCGTGCCTTCTCCGCTATCCGCGATCGCGATGTACCTACGCTCGAATCGAGGATGTTTGCGCGAAGGGATAATGGTAGCTCGTGCACTGTGTCCAACGGGATGATTATACTGCATTTGTACTTCGATTCGAATCGTTTCTAGAAGATCGCTCGGCTCGTTGCGCATCGCACCGAGATCGAAGAAAAGCAAAAGGAAGGGCTCGACGGATGCTCCGACTACTTACGCCTCGACGCTTTAACCGCAACGGTAATCGTCTTATGGTTTCGGAAAACTTTGTACGCTTTTTCGAGAAAATATTTATAGCTCTCCAGGATTAAATCTTTAGCATAATTTAATCGAGTATTCGAAACAAACGTGTATATCCGTCAAATACTCTCCGACCGTGATCCCGCGCGATCGCTGGTCCGACGTTGTACATCGCGCCGGCAATATTTTACGAGCCGGCGGCACGATGTAAATAGCACGGTGCGCATTACAAAGCCTTAATGATTCTGCTACTTCTCGCGACTTCTCCTTTTTCGCTCCCGTCGGTTTTTCTCGCTGGCCAGGACTGAATATAGGGGCAATTGGGCATACGCATCTGCTTACCGCCACTGGCGCGGCCAGTGTTTTCCCCCTTCCACGTGTCCCGCAGCCTTGCACCGACCGAGAAAATTCATTCGGGCGATCGCACGCGGAAAAGGCGAAGGGAGATCGAAAATCTCTCCCTGCGCTCCACGTCGTCGTCCCTCGACGTTCGTAGGAAATCGAACACGCGCCCATTGGGCCGTCGGAAGAGAGTCGCGCCAGGCATTTTGGCAAGAGACGGCCTCGAAGAGCATGGAAAAAACGCATCGTCGCTTCTCGCGCGGGCTAATAGAAGCCGCTCCTCGAGAATGCAAATGGCTTCGTAAGAGTCGCCTCGATATTCGTAAGAAAACGCGTGTCGACGCGTGGATGCAGGGTGGCACGACGAACCGTGGAGCGGCCAGAAATAGAGGACACCTCTTCGCGACAAGACCGTTGATGAGTCCGATATCCTACACGACAAGTACGGCAGCTCCCTCGTTTTTCTCCATCGCTTTCCAAACTGGTTCGAAGCCAGGAATCAACGCGACGGACACCGCACATTCGGCGTATAATGCTATTTAGCGAAGAGAAACGTATTCGAGTCGAAAAGCATTCCCCGATTCATCGCAAGGGCGCTACTGCTGTCCCACCTTCGCTAATTTTCCACGAGGATCGATCGCGAATATCCCCGCAGTCGTGCGTATATATCCGTCGAGGAGTACACGGCTCTCTCCCTTTGCGTTAATCTTGGCCGAAAAGACCCGCAAGTTTCTACGCCTCGCGCTCCCTACCAATTTCCACGAGTCGAGGTACTCGCGCGCGTAAATCGCGCTCTCCCGAGTCGCGCGATCGAATAAAATGGTAGACAGGGAAGAAGGGGGTGCCAAGGGGTTTGGAGAACGGAGAGGGAGCGTTTCGGCGAGTAGGGTTAACGACACGGCAGCTTTGCGCGACAGGTAGAGACGGCCGACTTCTCTCCCTTTCTTCTCCTTCGGATTTTTCGTGGTGGTTAGATGTGGGCATAGGGGCGCTGGCGGGTCGAGGCGGAGGGCAGGCGCTATGGGCGATCGACGTCCGTGCAGCCGACACCGTGCGCCCACGGCAGGTGCTTGCCTCGCTGCCTCTTACTACGGCCTTTCTCGCCGGTGTCGGCTCTCCTCTTCGTACCTTTAATGCCGCCACGCTAAGAGCCGGCCCACGGGAAAGAACTGCGCCGGCATCTGCTTCTCTCCGTCTCTCTTCCTAGGCCGGCGCGCGAGTTCAAGATCGTCGAAAGGCTTCGCGGAGCGGGAGAGAGGACCGAGCCACGCGCCAACGATCCCCACCGCTCTCCTCCGGAGCGAGCCCTCGCCTCCTCTCCTCCTCCCGCCTAGGCCACCCTCCTCCGCCATCCTCGGGCCCCGTAAGGAGGATCGGAGTCCTCCGGTGCTCCTCTCCGGGCGCCTGCCGAACGAACTGACCTCGCGCATGAGGCCTCCGCCCTGGCCCACCGACCGTCCACCCGGATAAAGGGGAACCGCGACCTGCGACTGTCTCGCAACTTCTCCAAGAGCGAACCTTTGCCTCCTTTTGGCCGCAGCGCGGAGGATCCTTCCTCCTTGGAGGAAGAACTTTTGAAGATTCGAGGGTTCGAGAGCGGGAGATTGTGGCGAAGCCAGGGAGGAAGGAGTCATCCTCCGCCTCGTGGAAATCTCCGTGCCTTTCGATACCGACGCTTCCTCTCGCTCCACCCTCGGCCCCGGGTTCCGCGGTAGGAAGGACGCGCGATGTCCGACGGAGTCGAGCTCCCCCCCTCTCTCTCGCTCCCTCCCATCCTCTCCTTCCTCCAGAACGCGCCGACGAAAAAGCTCGCCGAGGGCCCCGGCACAATGCCCCCGCCCACTACGGCATTATTTTCAGGCTCGCTCATTCAGCCATTGAATCGTCTCCGGAATCGTTATTCCCCAGGCCCCATTATGACTGTATACGCGCGCAAAACTCCCGTCATTATTATTCGCATTGATAAATGCCCGGCGGCGCGTCAGGCCGAACAATGACGCGGAAAGTGCCCCGTTCCCGCTCTGGCGGAGACGCGAGGCCGGATACGCGCCCCTCCTCCGACCCTCCCGCCCCCTCGCACCCCCTCGCACCCCCTCGCAACCCCTCGCACCCCCGCGCGCGCGCCCCGCCGGATCCCCGGTATCGTTTCTGCCGATCGTACGTCCCCCGTTTCATACCGGCCAGTCCTTTATTTTCGGGCCCCGCGTCCTTCGGATTCCGTTTCTAGCCTTTCCCCCAAATCCTTGCTCCGCGCCTCGCTTTTCGGAATTCGGCGACTCATCGATTCGTTTACGCGATTTGTCCCACGGTTCTTTGGAACGGGAGCTCGGGCTTTGTCGCGAGATAACGCGAGGTATCGAGAGGCTTCCTTTTGCGAGGCCTCCTCGGAGAAAATTCCGCGACTTCCACTCGTCCTCCCTCTTTTCGAGGACGTATCGCGCCGATGTTCGAATTCGTAAATTATTCCAGGGTGTCGCGTAAAGGGCGAGAGGTTTGGCGATCGGAGATTGGGTCGAAAGGCGCGCGGTCGTCGATTTATTCGATCGCCTCGAAAGGCGCTTGGCTCGTTACTCGGGGTTTGTAATACGGCAGGACCGCGAGGAAGGAATTACGTTCTCTGGAACGTAAATTCGTCGGTTCCGTATTAATTAAGCCGTAATTGTGGAAAGCCGGTAGGTGGTCCGGGGAGGAACGCGCTGGCTCGGAGAATAAGCCGTGGTTTTTTTTCGTCGCGGTCGCATCGAAATACACTGGCTGGCAGCGTTAAGTAGTGGCCCGAGGAAGATCAAAAGTACCCGCCGGCGAGTTACCGCACGAAATAATAAAAACTTTCACGGGCACCGCCTGGACGCATCGAGACCAACGGAGCTTACGCAACTCACGGCCGCTGCATCTAAGTTTTACGTCCTCCTTCGCGCCTGTAATTCGCGCGTTCTCCCGAATTTTAAAGATACCACCGCCGGAGCTTCCCTCGTCCATCCTCGAGGATGTTCGTTCTCCGCCTCCGAGGCTCTACTCCAAACTACTTTTTTTCGAACTTTCGACAAAAGAATACGAGAACCATCATCGAAAATGGTTCCACGGAAGTGGACGTCGTACGGTCGTAGGTGCGAGAAGCGAGGCGCGACGGTAAGATAATCGTCGCGTGCCCTATTCGAGAAACGCGCCTCGCGTATGCGTACACCGATAACTCGCGTCTCCCCGTTTCCGTAAGCGAAAATGCCTCGACTCGTAAAACAGACCGTCCTTTACGCAACGCTGCGTTACTTACCGCGCGAGAGTCGATGCGTATCTCTCGCCTGTACAAAGTGTCGGTCAGCCTCCGCGGCGAGCGAAAAGATCAACGCTTTGACGGACGTTTATCGAGGCGCACATCCGAGCGGATGGCTCGCGAGCGCCGTCCTTCACCTGAAAAGCATCGTTATTGCCGAATCTTTTCGAGACGTTACAAAACACCGCGTCGAGCTACGCGCCACGTGGCCCAGCGTTAATTAAGCCACCGTTATGAGAAACGAGTGCAGGAGCCGGCGGTTGCGTCGCCGGAGGCGATGCACCGCCTTGAACCAGAGGGAGGTGCGTCTCGAAATCGTGAGCCGCGATCTCGAGCGAACCAAAAGCACGTTTAAAATTGTGCACAAAAAAAAATACACGTTTCGATCTTTACGCACGAGTCCCTCCTTTTCGAAATCGAGATGGGTCCTAACAAAAAGAAATCCAAAGTGCGCCGCTTTGAGAAAAAATCGTCCGTATACGCGTGATACATGCATATGTACAACGATCATGATTCTTAGCCAAAGGATCGGACCAACGAGACACAACGAGATTTGGTACCGTCGTCCGTCATCGATCGATCCGTCTCTAGGAGATCCAGGAGCGGAGGGGCGCGCTAGAGAAGCGCGAAGAGGAGCTGGTGAGGGAGAGAGGCGCGCAGGGAGGAGGGAGGGTTAATGAGCGTTGGCGCGCGCCACGATATCGCGGCGAGTGCGCGCTCGCGGTGGCGCAGGCCTGCGGCTCGAGGGTGAGAGGCGGTGAAGGGGGCGTAAGGAGGAACGAAGAGGGCAAGGAGGCACCTTACCCGCACGCACTTACACGCGCCCGTGGACGAAACGGCAGCTGCAGCTGCGCTCTGCCACGCGCCCTCCGCCGCTCGTCGTCGACTCCTGCCACTCCTCTCCTCTCCTCTCCTCTCCTCTCCTCTCCTCTCCGTTCCTCTCCGGCCGCTCCTCCTGCCCCCCACCCCACCCCACCCCTCTCGCTCCCCCCCGGCCCCCTCGTCCCGCTCGCCTCCTCCGGATACCATTTTACAGGTCCGCGACGCTGCGCCTCTCCTTTTCGCTGCTTTTTTTCCCAGCACCGGCACCCCCCTCGTCCACGGTGCCTTTCCACGCAGTGACACGCACACGCTCGCGCGTTGGGGAGGACCACCGGACTCGTCACCTGCACGTGTACGAGGACTCCCAACGGTCCTACCCGCGCCGGCCACCGCCGACACCTTGCCCTAACTTCCTCGCGACGAGCGGGACGGCCGGGAGGAAGTGAAATCGCACCGCGGTGGCCGATCCTGGGATAGCCGACGATTCCACCGGTCGCTCGGGCGGCTGGAGGACGATTGGAATCGATCTACGACGAGCGTCGACGGAGCAACGGGTTGGATTAAACGAGGCGGCGGGGAGTAAAATCGCGGTGGGTTGGAGAAAATTAGTTTGCGAACGCACTAGCAACGCAGAGACTTTTTTGCTATATAAAAAACGAAAGAGCGGGTTGAGAGTAAAACGCGTCTTGCTCGTCCTGATCCAGCGAGTGGCCCGAATCGTGCACGCGCGTTGCAAGAAAAGTCCAAGGAGCGCGAAGAGATGGGGGCGCCGTGGAAGGATCGATTGCAGTGCGCGAGCTTTGATCCGTCGGGAGTCTACGCGCTCGTTGCTCCATTCTATATCGCGAAGCTGCGTCGATGAAGCCCGAGGGAAAAGCAGGAGCGTCGAAAGGTGGAGCGCGTATTACCGCGTCGCGCGCCTCGCTCTCCCGTGTTTGCGCTAAGGACTCGGCTCGAACTCGAGCTCTGACGTAACGGCCGACGTTGAACGAGCTCCCGGACCAAAAGGCAGGTGCAGGTGCAATTCCGATGCATCGAGTTTCTTTCGCGCGTGCGTGTCCGATCTTGATTGGGCACGCGACTGCGCCCCCAAAATCGTCCACGATGAAAATTCGCGGAACCGGCCGCTGGCGCTGGAAAATCGTTGCTTCCCCCCCCTCCCCCTCCTCTTAACCCTTTTCGGAAGCCGGTTATTACGGGAGCGTGCGTGCCAATCAGAGAAAGTACTTTCTTCGCGAAAACGGATCGTGAAAGTAAAAGTGAGTATCTGGACCGATGGGGTACGATTTACATACGCGTAATCCCGATGGCCGAATTACCTTCGAAAGTTCGAGAAGATACGTCCGCCGAACTTTGCGCTTCCACGCACCGCGCGCGGAACGTAGGAGGGCGTCGCGAAAAATTCCGCGCCTCGAACGCGAATTCCGTTCCCTCGTTTTAACCTCGCCGCGCCTGAAATTTCCATCGAAAGGCGTAAATCTGCGTAGAGAATCGCGTCGAGCCGCCAGAAGTGGAACCAGTCTTCTAGTAATAGCGCTTATAACCCCGACATTGGACTCTCCGGTATCGAAAACTCGGAGGCTAATTGGCAGTTCCGCCGCGGAACATGGGTGTACCGTAATAAAGTCGATATGCCGGCCTCGTAATTTCCCAGGAAAATTGGATCATCCCCGTTTATCGGCCGGCTGCAATTTCGCGAATGCACCAAGACGACGATCCCTCGCGGTTCGCGAAGGGTCCGTCGTCGGCGCCCGAAGTTCCGCGTGGAAATCGAGCAACCCCTCGCCCTTTATCCGCCGTCCGGAATTTCGCGATCGCGGAGTTTATTCTCCAGGGCTATCGAGATATTCGATAGCGGCGCGAGGATCGAAACATCCGAAGCGCGGGGATCCAAGCGTTCGATACCTGCGCGTACCTGGAAAGTATGGAGATCGAAGTATATCTACGAACGGCGCGATCCGAGGCGGCAGCTGCCCGTCGTAATTGGTAGCCTCGGATGCCCGCATCTTCAAAGTGTCGTTGTGTATTCTGCATCGCAATAAGGAGCCAATCGGAAGGCGGTACGAGGGGGCAGGGGGAGGGAGGGAGGGAGGGAGGGGGTCGACGAGGGGGCGGAAAGGGAGGAGAGGAGAAGAAAGGAAAACGGTCCTCCGGCACGCGTCGTATCCCTTTCCACCCAATTAAAATTTATGAAAAATCCCATTCGGTGTATACGCTTACGCCATAAATACCCCACAAAGTTGCTCGAAGGGTTTCTCTTTGCGCGCCGGCTTTTATATTGCATTACGCTTCGGCTTATCGCTGCACCGGTTCCTCGTATGTAAGACGAGGCAGACTTGTCCTTCGACACGTTGGTTTATCGCCTCTTCGTACCTTTTCGCCGACGCTACAATAGCATCGCTTTATACCCTCGGTACGCTGTCTCGCATTATCTCGGACGGTCCTTCCTCGCGATGGCCTATCGATAGCGCCGAGCGCATTGGGATGGCCGCGTGGATAGCGATGCGCTTCGGCGAAATAATCCGAGAGCTAATGAGGGAACCTAGAGAAATGGATCTAAGGCGAGCGGTTCGAAAATCCTGTTCGGCGAAGGCGATACGTCTTCTGCAGTCGCGTGGATATTATTCGGTGCCTGTCAAAACGTTTTTAGCCGCGATTCGCGGAGTTTATCGTGGCATTTGTAAGTAAATTTCGAGCGAGTTCCACCTGCCGCTTCGTTTCCAGCTGGGCTTCTTAATCTCCCGTGTCCCCTCTCTTTTCCTCGCGGCGGCTTCTTCTCTCATTTTCCATTCTCTCGCGTGTCCGAGGCAAATCGCGCGTGTACGCGTGCACGTTAACCGAGTCTGCCGATCCCGCTGTCCCGGTCCTTGGCCCACGGCTCGCCTAGGCCTTCTATATCGTTTTGGGCTCCTATCGAACGATTCGCGATTCTCCGATCGCAACGCGCGAAAGGTACGTCGATATTCGATAATGGTATATCGGAATAAAACAAAAGTATTCGTATATACGTATTGCCGTGCTTATCGATCGTTCTCGATGACGATAAACCGGGAAATAGTATCGATCGCTAAGAGCATTTTTATTCGAGATATTATTCTTTAAAAATTATGCCGTCGTTTTAAAATAACGAGATGCTCGATGAAAATGTTCGTACCGACAGATGATATTTCTCGATCCAACGATATATTAATTTCGTCCCAAATTGTGTACCTCGATAGATCCATCCGTAACATATTTAGAGAAAACATCCTGCTAGATTAATTTTGTTCGAGACTTTAGACCTCGAACGTTCGTATTCTTCGAAAACGGTGATTTTTCGTACGACGCGCGTGACGACTATTCTACGTACGATATACCTATCTTACGTTCGTCGGTCGGTGTATTATTAATAACGTCACTCCCGGCAGGATGTAACCGTAATGGCGAAATGATCAATCGCACTCCGTATTTTCGACGAGTACTCCGCAGGTGTCTTAATCGTATAGACGATTTATATTCGCGCATGATATATTAAGTGACAGTTTAATTAAAACCTTAATGCGCGAATAGATAGCCAATATTCTCCTCTCCTACCGCCGACGATATTTAATCGGACGAGACGCGAAAGTAATCGGTAATACTTCTCAATTATCCTGGCTTCGGGTGTGTCGGATTATTGGGTATAATGCGCCGTTGTCACTCTTTTGCGGGGGATTTATGGATAAACGAGGGACCGTTTAATATCGTCGGCGTGTCCGTGAAACCGCAAGGGCCCACTCGCACTTTTTATCATCGCTCAACGAACGAATCGCTTTGTCCCCTAACCTCGCACATTGCGGATATTATTCGGGTATTCGAACGCGGCTTTGCGCGATTTGTTGCAATACGATTTTTTCCTCGACAAAGGGCGAGTGGAATCTTTTCGGACACCTCGTATATACGTCGAGTCTATTTACACTACTCTATGGAAAAATACGTACGAAAGCGCGCGTAAATATCCTCTCGCTACTCTCTCATCGGCGCCGTACGTAACGATAATTTTTAAAACATCGCTTCAGATCACGGTTCTGCGATTACGCGCGATTACCCCAAATTGCGTTGGGAATAAACGAGCCGAGCGTTAATTCGACGCGTCGAATGCGAGAGGAGGAAGAGGGCGGTGACGGATCGGAGGTGCTAAAAACGTCGATAACCCGGCCGAGTAATGACGAGGAAGAATCCCCGCGGGTAGATCGTGCCGACGAGGCAACGGGAAAAGGAAAAGGCGAGGGGAGAGAGGGGAGAGCGAGAAAGGGAGAGGGAGAGAGAGCGAGGGCGGCGGTGTGGGGAGAGGCGAGGGAAAAAGGGACGAGGAGAATCCAGCGGGAAGATTTCGAAGATAGTCCCCGCACGATGCATCCCACTTCGCTCCTCGGCGCCGGTGCCTCGTTAATTACACCTCCGGCGATCGTAATTATCCCTCGGGAGATAATGAGTCGATTATCAAAGACGACGAAGCTCGAAAAAGCGCCTAGCGCGTCGCGCCATTCTCTCGGCCGCGAAAGGCATTCCGTTTTGGGAGGCACTCCTCGAAGGCACGCCGGGGGCCTTTCGTCGAGAAGGCTCATCGAGGTGCGAGAGTCGGACCTTCGCCATTTTTACTTTACTTCGTTGAGCGTTGTTTCGACGAAACGCTCTCTTTCGGCAAACTTTATAACCGAGAGGACTTTCTAGCGGATCGAATTTGACAGTGGATTTCTCGTTTCGCGCGCGTTTATACCGGGCCTTGATTTCCACGCGCTTACGCATCGATCTCGAGTTGCAAGGTGCCAATCGTCGACTTCTCCGTCCTCTCGCCATCGGGCTCTCGCAACGCGAATCCGCATACCGGGAAAAGGTTGAGGGAGCCTACCGTCGCATTCGCGCGAGACGATCGGCCGTATTTTATCGTACCTCCGGCTGCGGATCCTCGAGGAGGCGCTCGCTCGTGCGCGCGGGAGAGGAATCGAAGGAGAGAGTTATTCAAACCTTTTATTATTGCCGGTGCGGGCGCCTCGGCGGCCGGGGTCGCAGGTCGCGAGAAAAAGGAAGAGCGGCGCGGTGATCGCGCGTCCTTGACCGGCAGACCTTGACACCCTACGATCGCTCAACCTCTCCCGAGACCTGCGCAAGGCGCTCCCCCCTTTCCCTCCGGCAGCTGGACTGCCCGCGAATCCCTGTAATCGATACGATTTTTCGCGACCCCACCACGAGCTTTTCCGGCCCTCTCGTCGCCCTTCCAACCTTTCGAACTTCCAACCATCCAACCTTCCAACCTTCCTTCCAACCTTTCGCTCTCCGCGCTCTGCCCCATTGAAAATGTCGACAGGTGGTCGCGTGCTGTTTACTCCTCGCTCCTTTTACGCTCGCACAATCTTGCTGCCTCAAAGGCGACCTCGGCGGACTCGCAAGATCGCGTCGTTTAACGCTAAACCTACAGAACCGGTCAAAATTACCGGTCGGCGATGTCTTTGAAAAATTGAGGAACTTCGGGGGGGGGGATCGTTTCTCGGATTTTCCACGATTTCGTTGCGGAGCATGCCGAATCGCGGAACTATAATTCGAAAGGCCCAGCGGACGCGTACAGAGACGTAAAGAAATAGCGAGGACGAAGGTACAGCTCGTTACGGGACATTCTCCGAATTTAGCGCATCTTTACGACTCCTGCACCCTGTCGCGATTTTCCTTTATCCCTAAAAAGAAAAGTCTCCGAAACGCGGATGAATACATAGTTGTGTTCGTACGATACTCGGAGGATAATGATCGACTTCGAGTACTTTGGCCTCCGTTAAATGACAACGTCCGGCCCAGATTGCGCACGCACGTATCGACAATTTCCTTCACCCTGTCATTTAATAGTAACCAGGAATCATACCAGCATACCCCGACAAGGCGCAATATCGAATTATCGGCGAACCACCAAATTATCCGGTCTGCGATGAAGGATTTCACGTTGCGCGAGCTATTTGCTCTATAAGGTAGGGCGGGGAAACGTAACGAGGCAGGTTATTCTCGGTGAAACGTACCAAAGGTACCTGAAATTATCCCGCGTTCTCTCGATAACGCACCTCGAGCACGATACTTCGCGGTATCAACGACGCTGACATACTCGCGAGCAAAAATAAGGACAGGCGCGTCAACCTGCTTTATGACATAATTCCATCCGAGCGGCGATCCGTCTTAAACTACGTTACGTCTTTGCTCAACCGCACCGTCAACGACCGCCACTCAGAGGGAAGAGCGCAACGTTATTGACGTTTTCTAACGTTCAAAGTATCCTCTCGATAACGCGCCTATCCGTTTTGTTGGCGAAGAGCGCTTCTACGACGACAGGATTTCATCGACTCGTCAAATCCAAGATGATCGCGAGATCCGTGGTGCGAAGTGGATCGACGTTTAAGTTTGGGTAGAAAGTTAATATCCTGTCGCGCGCGGTCGAAGGGGGCCACGAAATTTTGCAATTGCGATCGCCGCACCGAACGACCTTCGGGATCGCTTCCATCGGACGAACGATTCGCTAATTTGCCCCGAATACGAATAAAAGGTGCGATTTCGCGGAGGGATCTCGAGGCTGCCACCAGGAGAGGCCCGATGCACTCTCTCGTGCCACCAAGGTAGCCAAAGTCTCTCTTCGATCCTCGACGTCTGTAATTAAGGTTATCTCGAATATCTGACATTTTTCGGTGGGACCGTCAAAGGCCCCGTGGTTCGGTGACAATTTAGATAACGCCGTCAAAAAACCATACCGATTCTCATCCCCGGTAGGTATAACCGAGATTTGTCGTAAAGGAACGACCCTCTCTCTCCGTCTCTCTCCTCTCCTCTCCGCCTCCCGGCGGCCCTGGACCTGCGCTCGACGAAATCCGGGAAGTCGTAAAGCGACCAAACAACCTTTACTTTTATTCCAGTCCGCATCAACATTCGCGTCCGGTGATTTTGCGAGCTTCGCCGCAACTTTGGCCGGGAACGTGGGAAGTGAAAAGAAGAAAACGGGGAGAAATCACGGTGCGTCCGATAAGGGCCACGGCCACGAGGCCGTGTCGCACATTTGCGCGGAAATTTCGATTTCGAATCTCGCTCCCGTAAGAGCCGTTTTTCCGTGTGCCCTCTCTATAGCGCACCTTGCGTATTTTTCGTACCATGCCGAAGGAGCAGGCTTACCGATTAAGACGACGAACGAATTCCGCGACAAACTCGTTTCTGCGAATCCGATAAAGTAGCTCCTTATCGATCCATAACGTCTTTACGAAGAAAAAAAAAATGATATCCTCGTCGCAACGATCGTATGCTCGTTAAACTCTCGAGATGCGAATCGTGTCTCGGTATCGACGGCTTCGTAGAAAAATCGGGGAATCCTTGGAGAATAAAAATGCGTTGGAATTTCTTCCTTTCGAGGAAAGTACCTCCCTATCGAGAATCGTCGAAAGGCTTGACCGCATTATCGTTTCATTCGGTAGGCGATAAAACCAGTTTCGGCGCACAAACCGGTGGACGTAAGTTACTTTTATTAGGCGGTTATCATATCGCGCGTATTAACACCAGAACTACCAAAAGGATCGAAACGGCCCCGCCGGTTGTATCTTATCGGTAATCCTCTAATTTACGAAACTACGCTTTCCGACCTATTCGCGCAACGTTATTCCTTTCCGACAACCTTTTTCCCCTCCTCGTCCTCTCTCCCTCCTCCCTCTTTCCTCTTCGCGGTCCGGGCCACGCGTCGATCGAAGCTCCCTTCCTTCCATCGGCATGCGCCAGGAAAAAATCGTAAATCAAATCGTCCTCTCGGTCGACGATATCGTAACCGCGTTCGGGAGCGAGGTGGAAACGATCCGACGATAAATTCGAGGATCAAGATTCCATCTTTCATGGCGGCACGAAGAATTTCTGGGCTGGACGCCGGTTAGATCCCGACGGATAGTCCTGGAAACGTGTGCCCGTCCTTCGTGGTACTGCCTTTGTTCGTTCACGTGAAAAATGACTCGGCGAATGATCCGCCACGGGACGGGGGGAGCCTCGGAATTACGTGAAGGACAGAAGGATACCGCGAGCCGTACGATAAATCTTGGGGGAGAAGAAACGTACGTACAGTCACCGCCGATCCATCCTCGCCAAGGTGCCAGGAATATCCTCGCGCCAGGCCAGATGCAACCGACCGATTCACCGGACCGCCAGCCCCATCCTTTACCCCCCGACCGCCCCCCTCCCCCCCTCCCCCTCGCCGCCCCCCGCGCCCTCCTCTCCGCGTCAAATTAACGTCCGAGAATCGATAACAAGGCCCATTCACCGGTTTACAGGACACTCCGGGATTAATCCACGCGTAACGACCTCGAGCGCGCGCCGCGCCAGCGATTATAAACGGATAAGCCTGCGCGCCTCCTTTTTACCGGGAAGATCCGTGCCGCGGCTCGGTTCGCTCGTTTGCGGGATAACCCTGGATCGAAGCTCCTTCGCCGGAATGACCTTTCCCCGAACGATCGCGAGGTGCAAGGTTTACGAAGCGAACAAATTCGGGCGTAAGCGCACCAGCCGAGGAGAATTTTCCGCGCGATGTATAACGCAAAGCCGACGATTCCCGATCCAGCTTGGGCGAGAAATAGCTCTTGGACGGAAGGAGCTCAACGATCGGTTCCAACAAATTTGAAGACGAAAAGTGGGAAATCGAAGCGAGGACGTTGAAGCGTTTGGGAGAAGGGGCGAAGAGGGGGCTTGGATATTGTTCCATTACTCGTACGGTGACATAGGCGATAGACGAATTCCTGCGTTAGGTTTGATCGTTCGACAGATAGTTCCGTCGTTCTCCCAGTTCCCTCGTTATCCTCCGCTCTTGGGGCGCTACGACTGCGTGTGGTCCCTCTGGACGTCCGTATCGTAACCCCCTGCTCCGTTCGAAACTTTCTCGTTCGCGAGAAGTTCCTCGTGGCCGAAGAATACGTAAATTAACAAGGTTCCGATAGGGAGACTTTGGAAAATCGTACGCGAAGTAAATGGCCTCGTAATGCACCCGTGCGCAAAAAACGCGAATTCGATTGGCACGTGCGAAGCTCGGAACGCGCTAAGAGGAGCGCGAGGCTAGACCGGGAGCCAGATTGGTCGAAGATCACCGTCGCGGATGGGCGCAAGAAGCTCGCGGGCCAACGCGATCGGGGAAATGGGTGGGTGCAGTGGGTTTACCGCGATGCGTCCGAGGGGAATGACGGCGCATGATACGCGGCATAATCGCAAAGCCGATTCCCGTCGGTCGGCCGGTTCGTGGAAATGGTAGTCGCGGCGATAAAGCCAGGAAGGTCGCGCGCCTGGAATGGGAAAAAGGAGGATCCACCGGTCGGAACGACGTGTCCAGTATCATTAATCAGCGCGCGACTGGCCGACCGATGGAGCCGTAAAATCCTCCTCGTTTTGCACTCAAACGGGGATTATACGCCGGCTGCCATGGCAATTGCATTGGTTCGCGCCGCACCGAGGGAGCGCGGATCGCGTTTGTCCGACGATCGCCTCGACGATCGCCGCGTTGCGCCTCGCGCTAAGACGATCCTTCGGCGAGCGGAATAAAGGCGGAGTAAAGGCGGAATAAAGGCTTCCTCGATGGTCCGGAAAAAATCCCGACAGTGTTGCGCAACACGCGGCAGGACGGTCGGCCGAGCGTAGAGGCCGATTCACGGGCCGACGCTTCGCCGGTGACGATCGAATTCCGTACAATGCGAATGGCGATTACTCGCAACGTTTTAATCAGAGCCGCGTACCTACGTCCTACGTGGATTTACGCACCGTGTTCCGTGCATTTTTGCCCCAATGTCGAGAAGATCGAGGAGGTGGTACGCGAGGGGCAACGGAATGCGTCGTCGAGCGTGTACGAGGTACAAGGCGCCCATCGTTTATTTCTCTGCGAGACCTTTGGCACGATTCCGTCAAATCGAGGCCTCGACGCGAGAGCGTGCAAGGTGCTCTCGGTGCGCACGCCCCTCCATCGCTCGTAATCCGCGATGCGAGTCCTATTTCTTGGCTCGTGCGCGATCATCGTTTCGGCTTTAACGCTTCGCGCTTCAACGGCAAGCTCGTTGCCGCGAAGATCAACTCTGCTTGCCATCGCTTCCACGAGCTTTCGATTTCGCCCTTTTTGTCTGGCGTCCAGTATCGTTCGACGTGCCGTTTTTATACCGCTCTTTTGTTTCCGACCATCGGACATGTGCCGAACACCGATCGAATAGGATCGCGACGATAGATCGGAGCGAAGCGTTGACCTTCGCGTTTGAACACCTCGGGAACCATTGGACTCGTACCGATCGGTGCGTACAAATATTGGGTAGAAATTTTGACCTTCCAGCGGTGATACGCGAGGCGCTGTTGCGGTGAACGCGGTAGACAGCTGCACCGGCTATCTGGCTACCCGATCGCTTTTAAGTGCCGCATGTACGACAGGATGATAATTAAACTCTACTTTGTGTGCACGCGGCAACGGGTACGTGGCTTAGTCGAAAAAACCAGAGCCAATATTCCACCGACCAGTCACCCGGTACTCGAGTTTCCACGACCTTGGACGTCGAGCTTAAAACGACGAAATTCCGTAATGTCGTGTTTTTGCCCCGGTACGAGACGCGAATTAATAAAGCCTATGCCCGCATCCTTCGCAGTTTCATTAACCCGGCTAACGCTTTAACACCGCGCGCAAGTGCATCGTGGTGCGCGAAGTTTTCAAACCGAATTCGATCGAGATAGCGACCAGCAGTGCGCCGTGTAAAGAAAAGAGAAGGAAGAACGGGAACACCGGTTCATTCGGAAGGGCGGCGAGTTTGGGATACGAAAGACGGTGTTTCTTAGACGCGAGATTATTATTATTATACTATACGGAGAGCGATGCTTATCGAGATATATTAGACGCGACCGGTCGGGACCGAGCGGTCGTAATTAACCGTTAAAAATGATCTACGCACCTGTGATAAAGAACGTTCGAATTGGCATCGGTGCTCGTACGGCACGGGGAAGAGCAAATTTGTAAATCCCCGAGGAGCAAGGGGTCCAGGCGTACGCGTCTGCGGTGGCATCGCATCCGCGCGGAGGGTAAATTTGGAAGTTGTCGAAGGGCGAGGGTGGCGAGTTCATCGACTTTGTCGGTATTCGGCGTTATTCGGTGGACCTGCAGCGACATATGCGGCGTACGTTGGCTCCCTCTTCGATAACCGTAGCCGAGAACGGTGGCACTGAGCGCGCATTCACGCATGCGACGCATGTGTCGCCGATTAGACCTCGCTCGGCAACCCCACATGCTTCTACACGGGCTCCACGAGTGCCCACGCCCGGCCCTCAACCCCCAGCCCCTCTACGCCCACCCCGGCCGATACTCGCGTACCTGTGCGTGCCGCACGACATATGCCATCTAGCCCCACGGAATGCAGACGGGAGCGGATCGATATTTTGCGGTACCTGCTTGTATTTTGGTTGGGAAATGTGTGTCGAGCAAAGATCGTCGACTCGCTTCGAAATATAGATACTCGTCTTTTGGATACTTCGTTCATCCAACTTCGCGCCTCGTATTTCCACGAAAGAGTTTCGTTCGGGCTTTCGAGCATTTCACGCGCTCTTTTTGAACGAACGTACTTTTTGCCTCGGGAAGATTTGCGCGCAAACGCGACAAATCCGACTTTCGTGGGACTGCGCGTTAATTTCGAGGAAACGAAGACGATCCGATGTTGCGAGGCGCGTAATCTTCGACGATCTTCTCGAACGTACATTGTGGATCCTTTAATTAACCGTGGATGCTCTTATCCGTGACGATGCACAAAGCCGATTCTCGTCGGCCTCGACGAATCTCCTCTCTCGTCGATGAGGAACGCGCAACGTCATAACGCATCCTCCGATAGCAAACCGCGATATCCAAAAGCGCTCTTCCTCAAAAGTTACGGTGCTAGTACCTTTGCGAACGAACCACCACGCGCAACGAACTCGTGCCAGGCGCGTCGATGAAGCAAACCTCCGTAGCCATCTCGAGGTCGTGCCACTTCGAATATGAAAGAACGATCGAGCGATCGTACAGCGTATTTGCGAATCCGCCATTCCATTGGGAGTGAAATTGAAAAATTGAAAAAATGGCCGTGATTCGAGAGCGAACTTCGAACTAGGATCCGATCATCCTCGCGCGAAACAAGTTTTACGATTGCGCGAATATTTCCCGTTGCACGCCTTCGGGGATTAGTGCGGGAATTACGCGCTATACGTGAGAAACGATGTGCGATAATTCGCGAAACGATCGGCGATTCCCGTTGGCGGATGATCGCGATCGTCGAAGGACCAAAGGGGGAAGGAGAGCGAAGGAAGAAGAGCGCGAGGACGTTGCGCCGTGGAAGGAGGAGCACGATAATTAGGCGAGTCGATGCTCGTACTTCATCCGGACAACGAGAGGACTCTAATCTCTATGATCAGGCGCAGGCTCTAGGATGTTCGCCGCGGGCCGCCACGAGGATCCTCTCCCGCTATCGAGGGATTTAAGCGGAAACCTCGTCCGCGGCGTCGTTCGTCTCGCCACTCGGCCAGGTAATTAATTTAACGATAATTAGCGGCGAGGTGGCCCCTCGGCCCCGGAATATAATTACGCGGTAAGACCCGAAGTCAAAGATTCGAGGTAATAAGGCCATTACGGACGTTCAGAATAATCCCCCTTCCACCTTCTCTTCCTCTTCCTTCGTAAAAACTCCTCTGCCATCTCATCCCTACCCTCCTTGGCCCTTCTTCGACTCCCCGATTTCGGCCGTCCATCCCTCCGCGCTCCGGCCCTAAAGGATCGACGAGTAGCCGATCGTTCGGTGATTTTCAACACGCGATTCGAGGCATCGATGGTGGTGTCGTGACGATCATCGACGATCGCCTTCCATTGACGATTACCGACGTACGCAGAAACGCCGGCGGTTTATTACGTTAAGTTTAATGAGGGGCTTTGCCGCAAGACGCAGTGTCCTAGCGCGCAGAGAAAAAGGCGGAAAGAAAAGTGAGTTGGATAATGGCGCTCGTTCGCTGCGCGGATTTCTCGAGGAAACTCGCGGATTCCGTTTACGGGTGTATCGGTTTTGAAGCCTCTCACGAGCTCGAAATTTCTATTCGAACGTCAAAAATAGGATGGACGGTACGCGAGGTCGAGAGTGGTCAAACTTTCGATGCGAAGAAACTTCAACTCTCGTCTCCGGCAACTCGAGATGCGTCAAAGTGTTTTCAGAAAATTGCGGTAATTGGCACAATATTACCGACAATGAAACGAGGTAGACGCGCGGGATGAGGGTCGAGCCTGTCTTTGATACTGTCTCGGTCAGGGTTAGGAAAATTATACGTATAAACCATCACGAAAGCCACGTTTCTGTAATTACGCTGTCTGCCCGTTTCCACGCGAATCGTCCAATTTCACATATCGCCCATCACCCGTGGGTAAATTTGCGCGCGATACGTACATCGCGCTCCCGATGCTTTGAAACCCAACTCGAAAGGGCGAGTAGGAGCGAGTTTGGCGATCGACGACACTTTTACTTCGACTTACGCGGGGGGGGGGGGGCGATGAAGGAAGAGCGAGACGCAAAATGAGGAGAAGATCGAGGAAATTTGTCCGTTAATGGGACAAGGATGGTAACGGTATTGGGTGTAACTCGTCGGGGAACGTTCCCCGAAAGACGAAGTTGTACCGAGAAGAGCACCGATAATAACGAAGGTACCTGCGGCTCTGCGGTTGAAAATTTGTCGCGGCAGGGAATAATGGGTACGGCGGAGAAGAATGCCGTACGGCCTCGTAAATCTGACGGTTAGGAGGCACGGACGAAGGAGGAGCCGGGGATTCGGGAGAAGGACCGCGGCGTAATCATGCAGGTTAAACTACCTGCCGGTAATTGACCCCTGGCACATCTCTGCCGACGCGATTCGCCAAACGCGCAGGACCCTCGCTCGACACTTGCACAACCGCGGTCCTCGCACTAATGCAATGCTGCTCGACTACCGCCCAAACCGCCCAATTTCATCGGCTCGCTTAGCGCCTCGGAATTCAATGCCGAGCGTGAGCAACGGTCGGTTTTAAGAGCGATGCCGTACGTCGATGGAAAGGGTAATTTTCTAATTCTTCGATCATCGCCGATTCGCCCAAGTATCGAAGCGAGTGCATGGAGGACGAGTACGAACCTTGCATTATCGCGGTTTTATCGTCCGTTATCGAGGTGAAAAAAATATTCAAAAGTTCGCGATCATACCCTGGAAGCGATGAATTTGCAAAAATGCTTTTACGATTTTCAGGTGCGAGTCCGAGCAAGGTCGTACTGTAAAAGGCTCGGATCGTCGAAGGCCCGGTATCGAGGGCAGCTTATCTTTGATCCAGCAAGCCCACCGATCGATTCTATTAATCGGTACCTCGCGAGTTTCATGGTTAGCGGGCATTCCGAGCGGACGCGATATACCGGGAGGTGGACGCAAAATATCCAGGAGCGAGGAGCATTACGCGAACCCGCGATCGAATTTACCAACGCGATTCTCCGATCCCCCGGTCCTTTCAAAAATTCAACGTCGGACATCCGCCGGGCGTCGGATATTTATCACGGGCTCCACGCGCTCTCGGCACATGGTAAGAGGGCCCAACGGCCCACCTCTACCCCCTACGTGCCGCTTTTTCGGCACGAAGGCCCCTTCCGAGAGAGACGTCGCTGCTGGCGAAGAAGGACGAGGCAACGGTCGAGCGACCGGGGAGCTAAAAGGGAGACCGAGTCACGGACGATGGGAAGAAAGACGAGGAAGGCGAGCACGAGCAGAGAATAAGCGCCAAAGGGACGTGGGAAAGGGTGAGCGAGTGCGAGAAAGACAGATCCAAAAATACGCGCAAAAGGAAAGCGCGCGGAATAAGGTGGAAAAGCAGATCGAGCTCGTGCCGAGGAAAATTCGGGATAACTCCTTCGAACGAAGAGGACGATCGAAGGCGCAAAACCCTTCGGAAAGTCGAATCGACCAACGATAGCGCGGAGGAAGAAAATAGCGACGGAAGGAAACCACGGTGGAGGGAAAACAAGCGAGAGGAAAAGCTCGATAAAGAACGTAGGCGAGGCAAAGTCGGTATAGGGAGAGTAGGAGGGAGGAAAGAAGAACGGAGGAGCTTGGTCCCCGGGTGTAGTAGAATACGAGAGCCGGTGGATGGCTCGGCGAGGAGGGAGGGAGGGAGGGAGGGAGGGAGGGAGGGAGGGCGGGAAGGGGGGGGGGGCGATGAGGAAAAAGGAGCATACCTGTTGGGCCCGTGTGTGCGTGCACGGGGCCCGCGTCGGGGGAGAACACGCGTGCTCGGTTGCGCGCGCACGTCCTTCTCCCGAAGCACGAGGCCGGGCACGCACGCGTGCGCCCTCGTACACGCACGGGCCCGCGCTCGCGCGCGCCCGCCAGCCTGGCGGACCAGTGGGCCGCCGGGGCGCGGGGAGGGGGAGGAGGGCCGGTGGATGGGGGTCGGCGCGCGCCACGTACCCCGGGGTGGGGGGATCGGCTCACGTCTCCACTCCCCTCCCTCTCCTCTCGGGCCTCTTCCCGCGCTCGCCTCTTCCTCCACCGCCACCGCCACCACCGCCGCCGCCGCCGCCGCCACCACTGACGTCGCGTCCAGCGCACGGCTATCTCTCTCGGCCGATCGCCTCGCCGGCCCTCTGGACCAGCTTTTCTTTCTCCCGGTAACTGTTCAAATTTCGATCCCCGAGACACGGCAGACGCGGAGGATGCGGACCCTTCGCTCGCGCGCACGCCAGTGTCTCTCACTGGCCTACCACCGTGCGGATTTTTCGCTCGGGGAGTTATCCGCGGGACCGCTATCGTGGTCGCTCGCGCCTGCGAGGGCTTGGAAGGGTCCGGGAGGGAGGAAAGGGTGGTAATGCGTCTCCTCGAATACTGGACGTACGCGATTTGATGCGACGACACGCGGATCGTTTCTTTCGGCGCGAGAAGTCGTCTCGTTTGGGAGGCTTTCGGAATAGGTTCTTGTAGATCGAGTTGCGCGAGTATGACGATTTTAACCGGTACGACTATGTAAAGTTGACCATGGAATGGGTGATATTCGGAAGTCTAGGGGTGGAACGGTGAAGTACCGTTCGTAAATCAAAAGGATCCAACGAGCGTATAAATGCTCGAATGTACGGTTAAGCGCCGATATAATTTGACAAAGGCACATTTCCACCATAAATTTAAATTATTCCTCGACGATCATCTTTATTCTCCCACGCGCGATCGCTACTCTCGAGTATTCGCGACTAACGATCAGCCTCGGGACGTGTAAAAAATAACGAAAAATGATCGGAACCCAAAGTGCATTCCTGCCGAACGTAAAAAAACATCCGAGCACCGTGCAGGCACCGCGGCTTCCGAGAAAGAAGCGCCACTAGCCGGGTTATCGGCGAGATAACGGCAGAGGTATCGTCCTTAAACATCGAAATCGGCAAACGGATAGCCGGTGGGTAAGCGCACGAGGCGAGAGCCATCGTCGAAGATGAGAATCTCGGGCGTCGTAGGGTCCCCGGTGGTGGGGAGGCAGGAGGGTATGAGGTACTGCGGGCCGACAGGGCGTCAGGGAGGGGGAGAGGACGGGGGTTTAGGGCCCGAGATCGAGTACGAGGCACGGTGGAGGGGATAGGCGCGTGCCCGCCCCGGCTATATAAGGCCCCGAACCCTTCTTGCCGAGGCATTTCGGGAGCCAGGGCCGTACCGTCAGCATCGAGGGTGCGGTTTTTCCACTTTGCATACCGTCATTCACATCCAGCGTACATTCGTAAGATCGCTCTCGCGCCGGCTCGAGCCCAATCGCGTTCACCAACGTCCAAGGATCCTTCTCGATCGGCGCGTCTCGTTTCGTCTCGCAAGGGGAGGAAGGAAGGAAGAGCGAGAGAGGGAGAGGGAGAGAGAGAGAGAGAGAGAGAGAGAGAGAGAACGAGAGGAAGAGGGAGAGAGAGAGAGAGGGAGAGAGTAAAATCACGGTCCCTTCCCGAAGGGAAGTCGAGCGTAGTACTCGTTTCTCCACGGTCCGCGAGCACCGAGCCTATTTCCCAAGGTCGTCAGGCACGCGCACTCCAGTACTCGCGGTGGGGGACTCGGTACTGTGATATGACCTTAGTGGGCACGAAGGAGGGGAACAGCGTGCTGCCCATGATGCTGAGCGTCCAGCAGCACCATCACCACGGCCTCCACGGCGGCGCGGCTGGCCAGGCGCACCGCGGCAACGTCATCGTCTCCGCGGGCAGCGTGCCCGGCGCCGACTCCAAGAGCATCGCCTCCTCCCAGGCCGGGTGCAAGAGGTCCAAGATCTACGGGCAGGCCGCGGGCCCCTACGGCGCCGTGCCCCACCAGCCGGCCTCCGTGGCCAGGAGGAACGCCAGGGAGCGGAACCGGGTGAAGCAAGTGAACAACGGCTTCGCCACCCTGAGGCAGCACATACCGCAGAGCGTGGCGCAGGCCCTGGGCGGCAGCACCGCCGGCACCCACGGCGGCTCCAGGGCGGGCAGCAAGAAGCTCTCGAAGGTGGAGACCCTCAGGATGGCCGTGGAGTACATCAGGAGCCTGCAGCGCCTCCTCGAGGAGCACGACGGCGGGCCGGACGTCGGCGCGGATTCCGCCTCCTCCGGCTCCTCCGGCTCCTCCTCGGCCGAGGCCGGCCATCGTTCCGCGGAGCTGAGGCTGCGGAACGGAGCCGAGGCGCGGCACCACGCGGCCCCGGAGCTGCACAGGCACCTCAGGCAGAATCCCAGCCCCGGCTTCGTCCCGGCGCCCTGCTCCGAGGCCTCCAGCTCGCCCACGCCGAGCTTCGTCTCGGAGGCCTCCTCGGCGGGCAGCCAGGGCTACGGCGCCTCCTCCGGCACCCTCTACGCCGCGCACTCGGACGGCTACGACAACTACGAGCCCATGAGCCCGGAGGACGAGGAGCTGCTCGACGTTATCTCCTGGTGGCAGCAGAGCCAGTGAGGATCCACGGCATACCTGTGAGAACGCGTCGGCGCCTTCGCCGCTCCTCGATCGCCTACCGAGGTTCGTGTCACTTCCTTCGTTTTTACCTCTTTCGCGCGCTCGCTCCCGGGAGAACGCAGGAAACGTCTCGCTGCTCCGATCGACGCGAGTTTCTTTCAAAGGGTACGCCAAAAGCTTGTCGGTCGATCGCTACTTTTGCGCCGGCATTCGCAAGGTTTCGAGGCAAAGAGAAAATCGCGGTGGGAGCTCGCGACCGACAAACGCCCCACCGCCCTTACCGCGAGATGTATCTCGTAGCTGGCAGTGAACGCGTTAAGGCCCGCCTGGCTTTTCTCGTACGACCGCGCTCCTACGATCGGGGATCGATCGACGACCTTGGGAACGCCTCGGCTTTCGGAGTTCACGGTTCTCGAATTTATTCCGTGGAATCTGCGATTCTCCGTTTCTCGATCGTAAGTCAAGGGGATGGGGTTTGTTCGAGAGGTGTTTTGGAAACTTCGGTATCGATGGCCTTAGGTGGTATCGTTTATCTTAGAAATAAAGTGGCGGCTCCCGAGGATGCGCTCGAATTCGGGGATCGTTTTCCTGGTGGCGTTGAGAGTCGTACGTGTCGGCTAACCTCTGAAGATAGTCTATACGATGACGTTAAACCGTCGTCGGCGATCGTGGCTCGAGATCCGATGAGAGACGCGTCACTTATCCGTTTACGTCTTTCGGAGTACACGCGTATCCCTTCTAAATAACGTTTCTCGTAAAATACATCTTCCTCGACCCCGGAGGGACCGATAAACGTTTAAAAAGAATATCCAAAAGCCGCGCGAAAGCATCCTGAAATTCCTCGGAGCTTTTCGAGCAACCGAAAGACCCACGAAACTTCCCCGAGCCAGTTTTAACCGCCGAGCTCTTTCGCGGACGAGATGGGATTCCTCCCGAATCGATTCTCACCCCGAGCCCGGAGCCTTCCTTCCCGGAGGCTCGGGGTTGCGCAACTCGGAAGATTTTTCGCGCGCTTTGTCGCCTCCCTCGCTCCCCGCCGGCCGTCGATTTTGTTCACGGGCCAATATCCGCGTTGCCGTGGAAGCTTAAAGAAATTTCCGACTAGATTTGTGACCTTGTCCCCCGACAATGGTGCGCGCGACCCCTCACTGAAATTTCAGCCATTCAAATCGCAGACTCCATTCAGAGGGGCACAGAGTATACATCCGAGAAGCGACGCCTTTGTGCACGCTTTCTTTCACTGTGTACGAAAGGGCCGGCGCGCGTGTGCGTCGGTGTGACCCGGCCTCCCTTCGTCTACCGTTTTTTCCTCCCCTCGGACCCCTCGGCCCCCCTCGGCCTCCTCGGCCCTCCGCCGCCGACGATTTAAGGGCGCCGAACGCGTATTTCGCCGCCCTTAGGATCCCGAGTCTCGTCCTTTTGCTCGCGACGATTCCCGCGAGAGATCCTCCCTTTATCCTCGATCGCGTCGTCCCGTATCTTCGATCTCGATTGCCCGCCACTTCGGATTTCGTGGATGGAGCCGACCTCGCTTCTCTCTCGAGCGTTCAACGCTCCGAGTTAAAGCAACGGAGCAATGGGGCATCGATCGATCCTTCGGCGGATCATCGGCTGTGATGGATTTTTAACGATAAACCGCGGAGAGGATCTTTTAGAAGGGTATAACTCGATTTCCCGTGCGATCTTGTCCGGAATTCTATGCCGAGAAACGATTTTAGGCGAGTCGCGTGGAAATTCTCCTCTCCACCGTTGATCGTCCCCGAGGAAATTCGTAACCTGGGCACAATAAGGGCGACGATCGTCTAGCCCGCTCTCGAATTTGACTCTAATCTTGATGGACGTAACTTTTTTCTTTAAATCCCTTCGACTGTCCTAACGTCTCTTCCCTCGGTCTTTTTTCTTCTCTCTCTCTCTCTCTCTCTCTCTCTCTCTCTCTCTCTCTCTCTCCTGCGACGTTACTCGCCCAAGCCGCGTTTTTCGTTCGGCACCCTCCCTCCGTCCCTCTATCTCCCTCTATCCTCCACTCCCCTCCCCTCGGTCCCTATCGTTTTCTACGCTCCACGAGGACGATTTCGTCTGCCGCGTTTAACCTGAATGCATCTTTCAGGATATTCCAGTCCCCCCCTTTTGTCGGTTTTTCAACCGGTACGTCGTTCTTCTTTCTCTCCTCCTATCTCCTCTCCTCCTCGCCTTCGCCCTGCCCACGGCGGCCCTTCCAGTAAAACTGCCCTTACCTGAAATCATCCCCTACTTCTTTCGCTCGTATACCTGCGGGGCTTCCTCTTGGCCCTGCGTGAATCTCGGCTCTACCGACTCTCGATTTCCCCGTGCGAACGCAGCTCGCGGCAGATTTGCCTCGCGTCCCAGCTTCAAAACCAACGATCCTTCCCCGATAAACTTTTTCCGATCGATCCTGCCGCTAAAAGTTGCGTTTTGCGTTAGCTTAGCGCCGCACGGTATTCATGTTCGATACTCGACGCCTTTCGATAGACGTACGATGCGAAACGCACCGGAATTACTAACGGCGCGTGTCTCTTTTTTTTTTTCCAGAAGCGAGCAGTCGCGACGAGAGAGTGTGCCAAGCACGGGTAAATCCTGAAAGGGGCCAGGAGTACCGGGCGAAGACTAAAAAGTAAAAGAACGGCGGCTGTTCCACCAACTGTGATCTAGTCATATCTTTGTTGTACAGATTTAATCGTGTAAACCAAGGAGGACGTCTCGTCCGTCGTTAGTTTAAGCCACCCTGTATATTCGGTAGATGATCGGCGCTAAACCTACCGGACCGATCGGCCGTCTTTTCGAAAAATTTCTCCAACTTCGAGACGAAGTACTTGCCCGGATCGTTCACGATTTTGTTGCGTGGACCGATATATCGATCCATCGACGTTTTTCCTCCGTTCTTTTTTTTTTTTTTAATACACCTGGTACGGCCAAGTATGTGCGGGGAGTGGCCGGTAGGTTTAGCGCCGAAAGCGTTCGCCGGGCGACCGCAACGGACTTTCCTCGCGTTCCTCCGTTTCGCGAAAAGCGTCGCCCGGCGATGGACGACGAATAGCGTGTCCTCCAAGGACGGCGGCGTTCCAAAGTGCCTTACCTGCATCGCAAACGTCCGAATCGCTGCTCGGCAGGACGATTTTCCGTCGTTCTGCCGGTTTCTAGCTAGAAGCAAGCTGGACGAGTCTCTGTCTTCTCGGAGAAAGAGAGAGAGAGAGAGAGAGAGAGAGAGAGAGAGAGAGAGAGAGAGAAAGATTACGATCGGTCCTGCGTCCAACGAAGACAGTTTTTCCGGTATTTATCGTCGCCGAATAATGGGGAGACCGAAGAGGGCATTGGATTCTTCGCGTTGAATTTTATCGTAAAGTCGGAGAAAAGACTCGTGAGATTTCGAGTTGGACGATGAAGCATCGGGTGAAAATCGACGGTACTCTCCCTGGTCTCCCCGGTATTTGTATTTAAATATTGGACGTTGCCTCGAGGCCGATGACGCCCGAGGGACTTATCGTAAAATTGTATCGAGTGTACGAACATTGTAAATTATGTATCAAAGGAAAGCATCGCGGGCAGCAGTTTACGCGCGGCCAAGCAAAATCGTTTGCCGGCACCGCCCGACTCGAGTGCCTTTTTGTAAATAGATGTCGGTAAATAATTCGTTAAATATATTAGCCAACGTTACAGATATATCTGCGGACTTGTCATTTACCCGTAAATCCCGAGCTTTCGAATAGACGGACGTGGGAAGGATTTTTTTGCGCGAGAAACGCGCGCAAAGTCATCGATCGAGCATATTTTTAATGGAAATCCTCGTCGAGTGTCGAGCTCGGCTCGTGCCCAGCTTATCTCGCGACGATCATCGAGAACGCCGACCAATCGAACGCCGTATATCATCGTGAGTATTATTTATACGGAGCAATGGGCCGCAGCTGGTGGATTCGACCGGTGGAAACTTTTGTCTTATATTCTCGGAATCGCTCTACCGTGGGTGCGGAATCGCTCGAGCGTCAAACGCAGGGTCGTTTCTCCCTTGGGTTCCGAAATTTCATATTTCGCACGTACACTAGTGCTCAAAAGTCTCCGGAAGCGTCTCGCGAGCAAAATTTCCTTCGTCGTGCCATCGCCTTATTTTGCGGATATCGCGCCAACCTCGCTACGAGCAATATTTATCTCGAAAACTAAAATCGGCAAAATTGTGCCCACCTCGATCGAAAATCGCGCCAAGGACTTTCCTCGACGCCCAACGACGATTCGACGATCGAGCCCGAAACTAATCGCGAATGCCCGTTACCACGACCGGCCCTATCCTTCTCCTCGATACAAACGAGCCTTTGGGTTTGAGCGAAATTTCATTCGCACCTGACTTCGTAGTAGAAACAGGTAGAATCGTGGAGTATCCGATAGTGCGCTCGGGCGGTAAGGACGGATACGTTCGCTCCGGGGAATATTTATTGTCGGCCGTTAACGGTACCTATCAGTCATAATGCGGCTGGATCGAAGAATCGATGCGTCCCGCCGCCAATAAACGAATTGCACCGACTGGTGTCATTTCCTCCTCAGGTAGGCCCGGGTTACTAACCTGTCCTAACGGACCTGCCAATCCTAGGTACAAATCCCCTGGCCAGGTATCGATCGCCTTCGACAATTGCAGAATCGTACTCGATACGCCAAAGCAGGCTCGAGAGGGGGGGGGGGGGGGAGGGGTTAGCCGGTCTTTCGGATAATGTCTTTACACCCCCGGTCAAAAGTTCGAGGGTACCTTACGGGTCTTGGGTGAACCGAAACCTTTTCACGTATATACACTACCCTCCAAAAGTTCCAGCTACCATTACCGTCTTTTACGAACGTACTTCTCTCTATCCGGTATGATCTTCCTTCAGGATCGTTGCGCCACTGTCGAGCGACCTGAGAGATACCAATTCGTTACAATTTTGCACGCTCGTTTATCGCGCGTATCATCGATGGAGCGTTTATCCCGTATACGTTCTGCTCTGTTCTGTACCTGTATACGGTAGTGTACGCGTCAGCTATCACGGATAGTGCGTCGAGTTATTAAAAGTATCGCGATAGTCGGACGACAGTACCTTTTATTGTACTTCGTATTTCGACCCTTTTTTGGGTACAAAACTACCCTCGCCGATTTTACGAGGAGAGGAGCGACTGGATACTTTCCTTTTTCTTCCTTTACTCACCGAGCGAGAATTCTCTGCGGGACGCGAGGATCGTTTTGTTCGCGAACGATGTCATAAATCTACGAAAAATCGAAGGGGTATGAAAATACGGATTTTGCGCGAAACATTTATTTCTCGGTGACGTATTTATTCGAATGAAGTCACGAGTATCGTGCGATACTTTAAACCCCTCATTGTACACGGAAAAACGCTCCCCTGCCTCGTTGACGGGACATTATTCGTAGATAAAGAGGGCCCTATCGGTCGAGAAATACCGTGTACGCATATCGTAGCACCGAACGATAATAGTGCCATTCAGCGCGTAGAATCAGTCGCGCGATTGAAACTGGTCGAAGGCCGACGCATCCGCTCTTGACGATATTTCTCTCTTTAGACCTTTTAAATCCTCCATCTGGACAACCTCGATAAATAACAGAACTCTGTGTTTGGCGTCAATTAATGCTGACGTTTATTACGCATAACTGACAACTACTGACAGCACATGTCAACGCGGGAGATTATTCGGTAGGCGTTCTTGCTAGAAAACGAGGAATAAAAAACTAAAAATCTCCGACAGAAGTATCGTTTATCGAAGACCGATAACGAGGTAACGATCGACTCGCCAAACTTCATTGGTAAATAAAACGATCGTATTCCTGACGTCGAATTACGTCGAAAGGGCTGCCACGTAAAATTTCATCGCGTAGCGACCGCCGTTTATTATTCATCGAAGCTTTAAAAGCTATCCACCGCCACCGAACGACCCGGTTCCCGACATAATTATTTGCCTTTACCAACCGATTATACACGAACCGGCAATTCGGCGAAAATTAATTGCCGCCCTACAAGGGCGATTTAATGGAAAGGATATACGTCAATTTCAGTCCGAACGGGGGATCACCGTTTGAGGAGTAATTTCGATGATCCCCGTATTTACGATTAATGGATTACAGGTTAATAATCCTTGGAAGGCTGGCTTAATCGAATTCGTTCGTCCTCCACTCGACCGAGAGACAGCGGATCGGGAAGTCGAGGGAGGAGGGTGATTCCTCGAATTCACGACGTGGAGGATTCGGTCGAAGGCACTCGGATCGTTTTGCCTCGTACAAAGAGTCGAAGTTTTCGAAAAGAAAGTTTTTTTCGATCGAACGACGTCGATACGTCTATTTGAGTACGTGCGCCATAACATAATGCGGCCCCCATTGCGGGCCATTTGCGTCGTTTGCGGTTCCGAAAACGGGGGTTCGAATAAAGGGGACGCCCCGACAGTAAGATTACGGTGATTTTGCCAGCTTATTTACTCAACAACCGCAAGGACACTGACAGGTCTAATGGCGAGCGACTCCGCCTTTTGGGTGCGGACTTACTCAAACGAGTTCTCCACACTATTCACGTGCGCTCCGCGTCGGCGCTCTATTCGTGACGCAACGAGAGACATAACCGATTCTTAACCGCGAGCGTGCATCCTCGAATTAAAAGGGAAAAGCTAAAATTTATTTCGCGAATAAAAAGTATCTCGTGGCATCGAGATGGTAAAACGGATTCTCGACCGTCGATCTACCTGGTCGAATCGATTTTAAAAATGCCTCTTGTCCAACGCGTACGTTAATTTCAACGAGTCCAGAGGCACGCGAGAAGTCCCGACGTCTGCCTACGAACTCGTCTTTGAAACCAAAAGAGGAACGGACGCAAAAGCGCGAGAGTCTCCGAATTTATGCGCACAGCGCGTACGTACACCGTGCGGCTCGCAATAAAAGACCACCTTGCGAACGGGTAAGGAACGCTCGGTACGAGAGCAAATCGCGAGTTTAAGTCTCGGTACGTCCGATTCGAGTTCGCGAGCCGTAAACCGCCTCGTAAACGAACGAAACGCGCGAAATTATAATGAAGCAAGGGCCAGTTGTGTCGGTGGAAAGCCGAATATTTATGTACCGGCCGGACATTGCGTTACGTTATATTAAAATTCGCGCATAGAGAGCCAGCGGGAGGAGGAGAGAGAGATAGGGAGAGAGGGAGAGAGAGGGGCAGAAAACACGGGCGGATTACCGGGAAGTTTGAAACCCGAGCGCACGGCCGAGTAAATCCTCTTATCTGTATCGATAAAACCGAACGTGAGCAGGAACACGAAGAGGGGCGCGAAAGGAACACCGCGAAGACGAACGCCCAACGATCGGATCGCGAACTGGCCTTACCGGTGCAACGAGTTAAAAGGACGAGGTCCTTTCTCGAGGATACATTAACCGTACGAATGCAGATCCGTCTGCCAGCCGGTGAGAGGCCTGCCAAAGACAGCCAACGACTCTGCCCGGCCCTCGTTATTCCGCCGTTACAGTTCCATTCGGAGGCGCCAAATCGCATCTAAGTCCTCCGCGTCCCTTTTTCCTCTCGCACCATTTAGAACGCAACGAACGCAAAACCGACGCCTCTTACCATCGATTTTCGCACTGATTTTCTCTTCGATGTATCGGAGTTAATGCGTTTACTCGCGCCGCGGGCATCTTTCGGGCAACGAGGACCATCCTTTTGGAGCAACGATTTTGGATATTTGCGCTACAAACTCGGCACTGTTATCACCGAGACTCGGCGCTAAGCGCGGATCACCTCTTTCGAATAAAGACGTCGCTTTAACGTCGGCGGCCGGCAGAAACTCTTTGAAATCCCACGGAGTGGAGCGTGACGCGGGAAATTTCATAAACGAGCGTCACGGGTGGTCGTCCCTCGTGACATTCATCGGTGACACGGCCGCGAGGTATCGAGATGAAAAGAGGGGACGGCCTGGGAGGAAAAAGAACGTAGGAGGAGGAGCTGGCGGAAAATAGAGAAGCCTCGTGTCCTCGCGTTTTATAAATTCGCCACGAGTCTCGTGGGTGGTCGTGGCCGAGCTGCCTCCTCGAGGAACGCTCTGGGATTCTCCTCCTTTTGCCCGGAATTCGGCGCACGGCCGGCAGATACAATCGCGATCCTTACGATCGCCGATGGCCCGCATCCCAGAACCTTCGGCGCGGTCTTCCACGGTCGCGCACAAAGCCAGCCCTCGCGCCGAAATCACGGAGGCTCGCGAGGATGCGCGCCCTATCGAGTATCGCCGCCTCGACGATTAGAAATCTTAGCCGATGCTTCGAAGGTACGGAAGTACCGTGGGGAATTATCGAGGAAAAAGGATGGAAAGGGAAATAACGGGGATCGGCGGGGATCGAAGGAGCAACGACGGAGCGAGAACGCGCGAGAAAAGAAAGAATTGAACGCCGGAGCGAATGGCCGCGATTCGAATATACGAGGAATAAAGGAAATAAGGAGAAAGCGAGATAGAAAACAAAAACGTCCTGAGAGTGGTATTCTTAGCGTTTGGAGCGTTAATGGTAAAGGATACCCCTGGAGGGCGCACGACGGTATCTGCGATCTGACTTTTGGGTCATTCTTCTGAAAGAGAAACCCCGAGGGAGCGGAGTGAGACATCGTTCGATCTCATCGCGCTCGCAGCGAGGGAGGGCGGCCTCCTCGAAAGAGTTATGAAGCCGGAGACGAGATAACAGGATCGATACTCCAGTTTCTAATACAGCATGAGGAACCTCCCGCGGTGATTTTCCCTCCTCCACGGTAGTCCCCTTGATCAGATCGGACACCGATCCTTTCCCCCTTATCGCGAGACAAAGCGCCGGCCGTGTAAACAACCGCCACTCTTGATCGCCTCTCCGGGCGGATGACCGATGACCCACGGGGCCGACATCGATCTTGGGGAGGATCCCGCAAGATCGCGCCGAAGTACAGATGGCATCTTTCCAAAATCCACCGGTGGCTCGTACCCTCGAAAAATAGGGGGATGAAAAAAAAAAGGACGAAGGAGAGGTAAAGAGGAATGGAGTTCGTAGCGGCATCGATGAGGATAAAGGTACTTTAAAACGTTGTATTTGACTTCTTAACGTTGAGCTTTAAAAATAATTACTTTGGCTATTTCCATACTTCTATCGTTCGCTTCTCGAAAACGTATCTCTTTCTCGTGGACCGTAGAAACGCGGGCAAATAGGCTCGCTATATCCAGCGCATTCGGCAACAAGTATCTACGGCCTCGTTCTTCTCCCGGGCGCTTTGCTCCGCGGTTTGTTCGATCGAGAAGTCGCTAGGAGCGAGCCAAGGATATTACTCCGCCGCCTTCCTCTTCCCACCGAGGCCTCTCCCTCCGCGGTTTATTCAGCCCAGGAGCTTTACGCTCGACGACGAAGGGCACCGCAGCCTCGGAAGGATCTCGCGGCTCTCGTTGTTCTTCCTCCGCGCTTCGTTAGGCGCAGAAAGGAGCCGCGGGGTGAGGCAGAGGGAGCGGAGGGCCGGCCGAGGTAAGGCCGGGTGGAACAAGAGGATGAATCGAAGAATGGCGGACGATTTGTGAACGGGACCAAAAAGTCGTGGCACGGCCGTCGTAGTAGGAAGGCACCGAGACGGCGGGACGGCGTTGCGGCGCGTAACTCCTCGCCACGGTATAAACTCCGGTAAACTCCAGCGGGGCCATTGTCTGTCGCCCGGAGCGTCCGTTCACCGGCGGAGCCAGCTTCATTGTCACGGTCCCGTAACCCATGAATGGCCGGCTATCTCGTTTAACTTCAATTACCGTGCCTTCCCTTTCATTTCGTCGCTGTCAGGACGAGCTTCGGAGGGGGCAGGGGGCCCTGGATGCGCGCAGCGTCCGTTCTGCCTCCCTTTCTACCGGCAAACCAGGGCCCTTTATTGCGGAAAACCCGACACTTCTACCACGCTGATTTTCTCCGGCCTCCTTGGATTCTCCTTTGGGCCAATTCCCCGAGGCGATCGATGCGCGCCTTGGAACCTCCTTTCTGCGGGATTCGAGCTTTCGTCGTGCGCTCGGACGCTCGAGCAGCTCGAGGAGCGAAGGCGAGATGTGCGAAGGCGAGCCTACCTCTTAGGGCGCACGTGCTTTGGGTATATCGGTTCGTCCCAAAAGTCTTCTTTCGGCGTAACTCCGTTCTGTCCCTAGTCTCTTATGGGGTAAAGCCTGTTTACGGTCGTTCAAATACCAACGATCCGTCGTCCCACGGTATTGTTGCGGACGCCAAAGACTACGGATAATTACAACCGACACGGGGCTCTGCACGGCGGTTGTTTGCTCTGTTCGCGATCGGTGCGATTCGAGAGGATAACGATCCTGTCTTTGGCCGATGGGATCGTTATGAGAGTTTAGGTAGTCGATTAAAGGTAGCATCGGGGCAGACGCGTTGGTAACGCTGGTCGGTCGTTGATTATGAGAAAATCTCGGGGGGTAGAGGTATCGGATAGCCCGTAGCGGCTTCGAGCATCCGGCGAACGATGAGCTAAAACCACGGGGGGTCCGATCTGACGATCTCCGGTGTACCAAGGCGTTAATTACTTTCTAATCGTTCGTCGAGGCCGTAAAACAACGGTGAGGGACGATGTGACTTCGGCAAAAAAAAAAAAAAACGAAAACAAAAAGGAAAAAGGAGAAAACGATCGTTTTCATCCTCGCCCTCCGTTGGCCTATCGACGCTGGGATCTCGATAGTCGTTGGCGCGCCGATATAAAAAGCAAAAATCGTTACGCTGGCTAGGAGGAGAAAAAAATGGTGGATCGATCCTCGTCTCACGGACCACCTGGCAAACTTTCTGGGAGGCCGCAAAAACTGGATAGATCAAACTACCGCGCGTAGAGGGATGCACCGTGAGGTAAACCGACGGATAACGTAAAAATCCGGATAACGTAAAAAACCGCGCATAACGTAAAAATTGAATTGAAAAATTGATCCGTTTCTACGATCCGAGCGAGGTTGGAGAAGCGATGGGGCGAATAGCGCGAACGAGGATCGGGCGAAAAGCGTATTTAAATTTAGAGAAATACGCGATGAGACGGCGAGGATAAATTCCAAGGATGAAGAAGCATCGTGGAACAAAAATCTTTTATCGAGATAACGCATCCTTTAATCGTTATTATATTTTGATCCAAAGGTTATTTCCCCGATCGCGCGTTTATCCGCTTCGATCTACGACCCTACCGTTCTGGCAATAATGGAACTTATTTTTTTGTCCCGCACTTCTCGGCTCCAGCCTTCGAGATCGGTTCACGATGAGCGCGCGCGAGGGCCTCGCGCCTGTGAGAACATTTCACGGCAGGAAGTGACTACAAATATTTGCCCGGCTAGCCGTCTTTCACGATTATAACTCGATACCGACCGGAGCTCGATTGTACCTGCATGACGTAATACCCCGCTCGTCTGCCGACTCCCTCACATTTACCACGTCGAAATACACTCGTGATTCAGACTCGACGTAGAAGGAAGAGATGCCGAACGAGTAGCAACGTGCCAACTCGGTGCACGCTTTTCCATTCGGAGTTCGAAGGACGATGAGATACGGTCGGACGCGAGTGTAGCGAACTCGAGTTTAAAAACATTTAACGGGGATACGGCGAGCGCGTTCTTCGAGGGGCTGAGCGGAGAAGGCGATCGTTCGTAGAGGAAGGACGAGTGAGATTCGTGGCGATACGAGTATCTTTTTAATTCTCGTAGGCAGATTCGCGGGCTTCCTTGCTTTTTTAGTCGGCGTCGACCTTTTGGGGCCTCGCCGAAGCTTCGACGTCGGCGGACGTGTATATTTAGGCTGGCATTAGGCCCTCCTGACTTCTACGCGGTTGCTTATTAGCTCTGCTCGAGCATATTGCCTTCGTAATACGACCGACGACCGGGAGCTCTACGTTTTTCTTCACCGTTACCTTCCTTTTTTCCTTTCCCCCGGTTTCTTTCTCCCTCTCCCCCGCCTCCCCCTTGGAAGTGTGTCTAATATTTCCGAGCTCGTTTCAAGTTCGGCGGCACTCGAAAATAACCGGCACGCGCGTCGCTCGAGTTCGAGCCGATAACGCACCGAACTTCCTTTCCTTAAACTTTCGTCAAATTCGTGACGCGCGCTCTAGCTACTGCGCGCATTAAGGTCATCGTTTTAAACCCACGGTATGGAAAAAGATCCAACGAAAAAATGCGACCAACGGTTTACAAAATTAGACCCAATCTCCAACGACGAAGCGAGAGAAGCCCGGCGAGTAAGAGATGTTACCCTCGAGAGGCAAAAGCAACCGTAGCTTAATCCAAGGTTGCGCTCATCACCGTCCGTTTTCCAAACGTTATTGCAAAACATCCACCGATCGTTTCCTCCCGACAGAGGCATTGTGCGCGCCCTTCTCCAGATTACCCCTCAACGAGGGCCCCGATAATCTCGTGGAAAACGAGATCGCGGAGGATCTACGAGGGCTGCCCGCCAGAAGTTTTCCTAAGGCTCCTAGGAAAATATTATCGCAGCGAGGCCGATTCTCGTACGGCGCTTCCCCTCCGCCCCCCTTCCTCCCTCCTCCCTCCTCCCTCCTCCCTCCCGAGCGGGCACCAGGGACTAACTTTGCCTCGTTTGGTGCCCATTCTTCCCCATTCATTCCCCGCGTTTTCTCTCGAGGACAATCCTCCGTGTCCCGAGCTCTCACGCCTCGGCATTGACCGCCGCCATTCACCGGCTCGTTCTCTTCCTTCGACAGCGATTCTTTGTCACCCCCCTCAGAGATACGGCCCGCAGGGTGGCGAAGCAAGGCGAGACGAGGGCGGGGGGGGGAGTGCGAAGGAACCGTGAAATAAAAGCCAGAGGTGAGGGGGGCGGAAAGTTTGCGGTGGAAAGATGAGAGATGGACGAGAGTCGCGGAACGACGGTGATTCCTCGGCCATTCTTCCGCTTTTCCAGGATCGCGCCTCCTCCTCGACAATGAGCCTGGGATTTATAGAGGCCCTCGGGCTCCGGGGACGAGTGGACGCGCGACAACGGGGAGACGCGGGGGACGAGGCTACTTTGAGGGATTTTGGCAAAGGAGGAAAAAAAAAGGGACGACGAGAGGATGCATTTTTACGCGCCTATCACCGTTCGATTAGGTTTTAAGTACGCGTGCCAAAGGAAAGGATGCGAGTCTTACCGTCCTCGGATGGGGCTTCGTTGAATCGCGACTGCGGATGCTACGCCATTGGAGTCACGTACGTCCTCGTAGAAAGCACGTGCTCGATTTTCGGTTGGCAGGAGGGAGAGAGAGGGGGAGAGACGGAGAGAAAGAGGCGAATTCCGGCGTGCATTCGTGCGGTATTCGGGGAGTAGATCGAAAGAGAGGGCTCGGCGATTACGAGTACCTGGACGAGAGGCAACGAGCTTCCTCCGGCGCACTCCGCGCGAGTACGGACCGGACAGGTTTTGGCCGCGCAATTATTAATATGGGAAGGAGGGAGAGAGAGGATGACCAAGGTGGTCCCGACGCCGGAGGAGCACGGGGCAGTTTTTTTCCCAGGTCCTCTCGCGTATATAAACAGCGGCACGCTACGCGAGGCTGCCTCTGCGGTACGTGCTTGAATTAACCCTTTCGCTCCAAGGGCGAAGCCGTCCCTGCCCGCCGTGTTTGCCCCTTCGAACGATGCCTCCCCCCCCCCCCCACCCACCCAACCCCAACCCTCCCCCGACGCCGCGGCCGGTCTAGCTCCGCTATCGGTTATCTCGCAGCACCTTTCGGTCTTCGCTCGCGCCCGAAGACCACTTCCAAAGATGTACCGCGCGGTCGACTATACGCCGTGCTGAGCGAAGCGTTTTGTAGAGAAAAAAGCGCGATTAGCCTCGCGACGTACTCTTATTTCAGCGGTATTTATAGCAAAGGAAGGGCGAAAAAAATTATAATTTCCTCGCGACGGTTTGCTTTTACTACGGAAGAACGAGAGTAACGACCTTTTTCTCGCTTTTCCTCCGTTGTTGGGATCCGGAGTTAAAGAAGGTTAACGTACCTCCTAGTCGGATAAGAGCCAGTCATTATCTCGTATCGCGAGGAGATGGAGAGGAGCGTTGGCTTCGAGTCGTTTCGATTCGCCGCGCAGCGTTGATCGACGAAACGTGCGATCGGTCACTCCACTTTCTCCCGGGAATTCTCGATTGTTCGGCACGCTCGCCTGCAATTTTGGCCCGATACGGACGAGCTCCCAATACTCTTTTCGCGCGTTTCGACGCGCGCCAACTTTAGTACGCGCGGTTTCTTTCCTTAACGACGATAGGCGCGCAACGCCTTTCGTTCCACATCGTTCTATCGAATTACGTATACGGCTAGAGGACGACCGAAGATAGAGCGAAAGACATTTTTGGGAGAAAAGAAACATAATGGTTTACAAAGACGACGCTTGCTAAATTCGGATAACCGGCCCGCCGACACCGCGGCTACCGGTATAGCGACATTGCAAACGGATGGAGAAAACCGCGTCGATCCCAGCGATGTCCACGAAATAGGTCCAGCCATCTCCGCGTCCGCAAACCGCACGAAAGTCTCGATCGCGCGTCGAGGCTCGTAGAGGGTAGAGAGGCTCAAACGTCGGTAGAAGCGTAAGACATGAGAGCGTAGTACTCTCGGTACCGTTGTAATCGTCCCGAGTAGAGGAGCGGCGGGCGACTCGTTTCGGAGGCGCCGCCAAGTGCGGCCGAGCACCTACCTTTTTTGCGACGCCGCCGATCCCCTCGAACGTCTACGCTTCTGGGTCGCCGGGGCCCTTTCGTTTCACTCCAGTTTCTTGCGCGTGCCACCGTTCTCCGCGGAGGCGCGAGCGCGGAGCGGAGAAGGACCTCGAGGAGGGAGGGGAGGAGGATCGGCATCGAATTTGAGCGAGAATCGCTTCCTAGGCCGAAGCGCGCAAGGATGGAGGGAATTCCCGTCCTTTGGCAGCCGAGCTCTTTCGATCGATTTTCCTCGGTCGGAGCGGAGGATGAAGCGATGCCGCGTTATACGGCCCATAGCGGTGAAAAGATCAAACGTCCGTCCGTACTCGAGATATTGATTAGTCGCGGATCTCTCGTTCTCCTTGGCACCGACGTTTACCGGATGGGGTCCCTGACAGGCGGAGACCTTGATGCCGTTTGCCTCAAATCCGAGGAACGGCGAGGCGATCGTCGAGTATTTAATTCCGTTTTATTCGCGCGGCCGACGATTCGGACGTTTAATCGTCGGTGGCGAAAATTAAAGATCGTAACTACTTGTACGCGGCATTCTAAAATCGCCGGGTAATAACGATATCCGCGCGGACCTTTGAGAGAACCGTGGCGTCGGCCGGGCATCCAGGTACCCGACTCCGTTTTATTCCCGCGAGGCCGCGATTCAATTTGGACTTTTAATGTTCGTCGGAGTTTAAGGGCCGGCGAATGTGCTCGAGGTCTCGTTACGGCTCCCCTGCTCGGCCGTTTCTCCCGGCACGCACCGCGCGCACACGCACGCGCACACGCGCACGGGTGTCGTGAAAAAAAGGGAAGTGCAGGTAGGCACCGGGCGTTTGTTCTGGTCAGGCTCGAAACGATCGGGAGCGGACGGTTCGGTTTGTAGGTCCGTGTGCCACGGGGGCAGTAGACTCTCCCGTCGAAAGTACGGGCCCCGCCGATGGGCCAGCCGCGTGCGCGCCAGTCTGGGTACCCGCGTGCACGCAGGTACGCGAATTACGCAGGTTCAGCGTCCCGCGTTTGAGCCTCTCTCTCTCTCTCTCTCTCTCCTTCTCTCCCTCCTCCTCCCCTCTTTCCCCTCTTTCATCTCTCAGGGAACGCTGAAACGTCTCGCGTACAGGTACAACCTCCTCCCGTCCTCTAGGGCGACTGCTCGCGTCGCGACTCCACGTCGTCCAAGGGCCCGTTTTGGGACCACGGGACTATTCATTCGCGTCGATGGTGTTTACGTACGTCCTACATAATTGCCGATCGGTAGAAGCGATCTCGTGCGATACTCGATATCGAGCCAGCTGGTAGGATTTTGTATCGTTTTGACCGCCACCCGTGTTTTCTTATCGCGTTCGCCTAGACCTCACCGTTCTTAAATCGCGTGGCGCAAGTTTTTTCGACCCTCGGCGCCGCTGTCGTACACCTCCGGTACTAATTGGATCGACGAAGGTTGACCCGCTAGTTCCTCGCGTTCTTCCGTATGTAGCGCAACCGTCGTCGAATCGAGGCCACGGAAAAGGCGGCACGATGGCGATTCGAGGAGGCGGCAGCTTTATTTCTCGCGGCGGTTCGATCGGATGTGGAGCATCCCACGCGACGGATCGGTGGGCCCTCAGCACGCGCGCATGCCCACTCGTCGATCGGCCACGCGACCGGCACACTTGCCGTCTCAGAATTCTCCCTCCCTTCGCCCCTCGCCCCTCGCCCCTCGCCACTCGTCACTCGCCACTCGCCACTCGCCTCCTTCTCGATGGCCACCTACCCTGCCGCTCTCCAGCACCCGTCCGTTTACTATACCGGCTCTTCTATCGGACTTTTTTGACAGCGCGCTCCGATCGATGATCGCAAAAGGAGCGCGCAGCTCGGAACGATTTTAAAACAAATACTCGAGTACGCGTGGCTCGTCGCCGAAAATGTTGCCTCGCGGAAACGAGCAAAGTCCAAATGATAGCGATGCATCTATCGTTCCGGTGACCAAATCGAGAAACCGTTAGCGAAAGAACTCCCTTTTGCCATCGAGAACAGTCCATGCCTCGGTCTTCTCTCTTTCGCGATCCTACGCCCCCCCCCCCCTCTTCCTCTCGTTCACCGACGCGCCTCGCTTTCTCGCCGATTCCTGAAGTCCCTCGACGCGGCATATCCCGGATCTCCATCCTTCTTCGCCCGTTGCTTTCCGCTCACCGCAAGGAGGTTCCGCGATCGCGAGCTGCTTCGATGAATATAGTTTGAAGGACGATATCGATATCGAGCGGTAGCGATTCGGGTATTTCGAAGGGTAACCGAATACTCGGAACGGTACTTTGCGCGGCGTAGATTCTGTCGCAAAGCGAGTACGTGTAAAAGGAAGAAGGAGGAGTAGCGTACCGGGCTCAAAATCTAGCATACGCGATTCCCTCGGCTTCCCGCCACGACTCTCGTTGTCGATAAAATATGGAATTTCGAAAGATCGGAACGAGTCGATGGGGATACGTAGCCGCTGAAAAGGAGTGGCTCGCGCTCGAGCACGACCGATGGCCATCGGTAGAGGAGGAAGAACGACAGCGGCAGCAAGTTCTCGAGTTCCCACCGGAGCCGGGTTTTTCGTCTCTGTCGGACCCGCCTCGTGGCAGATCCTTCTCTCGAGCGACGAGCCACCGGCTCCTATCGTGAAACGCGCTCCCGAGGCGGCCCGCCTTTTATTTCCTCGGCGTAAGCGCACCCTCCGTTCGCCGTCTGAAACACTGTTGCGAGGAGAAAATAAACGGGCCACAGGTGGAATCGACCGGGTGAAATATATTAAGAGCGTAGACAAAGTCGCGTCCTTCTCTCGCCGCGGCCCACCGCGGTATTCTCGATACCTTCTGCCTGGCCATAAGTCTACGGCAGAATCGCGGAATCTCGTAGTTATCGGTTAACCGTATCGACGATTTTGTACGACGAGAATGTCGTTCGATGGACGTATCGAACCCTCGTTATCGTCCGTCTTACTTCCCTTGAATCTCATTACCCCGCGGATCGGTCCCCCTTGTCCTCGTTGAGCAACCGTAACTTTCGAGGGATCGCTCGATATTATTTTTGATAAATCTACATCGAGAGGAGTGTATCGGAACTTGACGCATCGCGGGATTTCTTTTGACGGAGCACGCGAAGATGATCCTCGGCATCGAGGCTGCGAGAGAGGATCGCTTCGAGGGCGAGATATTCCTGTACGCGAAATTCTTTCCCGCAATTTCGCTTGCTCGGCCAAAATCGTCCTGCGGAACCGCGAGAATAATTTATAATGAAGCTACGCGAGGCCTCGTCGAGCGGCGGGCGAGGGGCGAGGGGCGAGGGGCGAGGGGCGAGGGAAGTGGGATCGGCCGCGAGAGTGTCCACCGCGTTCCTCCGATCCGCCGCCCCTCTTAGCCGCGGTGTATCATTATGAACTCGCGTGCGCTGCCCCCGGTCATTCTCGTCTCATCTCGGCCAACTTTTCTCCCTCCCCCCAAGCCCCACTCGCTCGCGCTCTTTCTCCCTTTCCCCCGAGCCTCCTTCCGTCCTTCGATACCAAGGGCCTCCTCTGCCTCTCTCTTACAACGCGACGGCTCGCTCCCTCTCTCTCTCCCTCTTTCCTTCTCTTTCGCTCTTTCGACCCTCCTCGCTCTTTCTCTATCGCGCTCCCTCTCCCTCTCGCCCGTGCCGGTACCCTCGCGAGAGGCGCGCGCGTGCACCGACGACTTTGTCTTTTTTCGGCACTCGCGGAGAACGGACTCGAGTTCGGCCACGATCCGATCCGCTCGAGTATCAAACACTGGAAGGCTCCTCGAGAATGCAGACGAATATCCCCGAGCGAGGAGACTCGACGGTTAGAATTTTTCCCGCAGGGTTATTTCCACGCGAACTTTGACTAATCGCAAAAGCGCGAATAGAATTTAGCGGGGGTCCGATCTGCTCGGCCATCGATCACCGGCCAGTATCTCGAAGGGGCGAAAAGGGTACTTTGAAGCGTGGAGGTTCGATTATCGAGATCCCCGTCTTCATCTTGAGGCAAAGCTCTTTGTCTTACGCGAAGGAGATTCGAGATTCGATAATTAGAATTCTGTGGTCGTCGCCGTACCGCGAGTCTCGTTATAATTGTTGGACAAACTTTTGTTCCGCTCGAGAATGCAGACGCGTATCCCGCATACTGGCAACTCTCGATGGTTATTATCGCTTGTTTATTAAAGGCCAACGAACCTCTGCTCGTTACGAAGGCCGGTCTCGAATTCGACCAAGATCCGATGGAGTCGGGTATTAAACACCGGCCGATCGCTCGAGAATGCAGAAGGACATCCCGCATACCGGGAAGACTCGATAATTAGAATCGTTATTATTATCACTCGTTTATTAACGGAGAACGAGCTTCTGCTCATTACGGAAGCGAGCCTCGAGTTTGGCGAACGTGGAGCATTAAGAGATTCGGAGGAGTTACAGTATGTCGACCGAGTTATTCCTCGGCTGCATCGCAACGAGCCTACTTAACCCTTATGTGGGCAACCGAAACGTTCACGGTTGTACGGCGACCCTTTAGACGTTAAATTCCAATCGAACATTATATACGCATCGTTTAATTTTGGAAAAGTAAATCGACGTAAAAATACCCAAAATATGGGGAACCAGAGCGATTTTGCGATACATATTTTGGTTTTAAAACCAATAAGCGGGGAGTGAGGTTAGGATACCCGAGTGCCCGATTATCCACGTAAAGTTTAAATCGACCATCGAACGATACGAGTTTGTAATGACGCGATTGTTAAACTTTTATTTCGGATCAATTCATCGTTGATCCGTCCTTTACCAAAATCTCCCCTCGTTGGAAAAAGGACGAACCACTTTGCTCGAATATCTCGTAGCTTCTCCTTTAAGAAATTAGCCTGTCAATGAAAACACGCATAGGGCTATCGTCGATTTTCCGAATGAAACGCGATTGGAACGACGAAACGAGGGGGATGAACATCGGGGAAGGGTAATTTTTCTCCTGGCGCTTAAACCGCTGCCACGCTCGAGTACGAACATCCTCGAGATCCTTCCTGGCGATAAGGGGAACACAGTTTCGGTATGTGAGCCCAGAAAGGATGAGTACGTGCCCCGGCCAATAGGTTTTTCGGTAACACCATCTAGATAACCACGCCCCGCTGTTAGACAATTTGACAACGAATCCGTCTTCCCGGATCGGCCAGGCTAACCGAGTTTCGGTTTGGACTCATTAGCAAAACTTTCCGTTCCGTCGAAATCGAGAAATGGAGATTGATCGTTGCGTCGGCTGCGAAACGAAAACGATTCCTCGCTCGTGCGATCGCGAAGATTTTGGTTATTTGGCGGGAGAATAAATCGTCGATTTTTGTTGTAAAGCTACGTTGTCGACTTCTTTAAGGATCTTTAATGGACGAGAGTGTTTATCAAAGTAAACGAGTAGAGATTCGAAGGAATATTGATTTTATTATATGCAGGGATGCATCCTTGCATTGCCATTCGATAGGTAGAAAAAAAGGCCGACGATCGTAGGACCCACGACTCGCCTGAGCAACGGAAGCGGTTTTCCCAGTGGTGCATCGGGTGCAATCATCATTCAGGTGCAACGCCTTTCCGAGCATTCTCTCCGGCAATTTGTCACTCCGCCAATTGCGCGAAATTATCACGGCCATTATCCTCGACGTACATTAATCACGCGCGTGCATAATTGCGACGCGTCGTTCGTAAAGGATCGTGTTTGGAAATCGCTATTTAACACGGCTCGCCGCCGTGGTGGTCATCCGTGGCCATCTTAAACCTTACAATTTTCCGATATTAAATTCACGTTGATTCATCGTTCGATAACCGGTCGATTATTCGAGCCATACGTCGGTGGCCAAAATTATGATCGTTCCACGCAAAAATGATCGACCGAAATTCGAAGCGCACGAGACCGGATGGAGAATTAAAAATACAAGGCGTGCGAATGTCGGACCAAAAATCGCTCTTAAAAATAAAAAAAGAATCGAGGAGGGCAGAGGATAGTTTGGTAGGCCGCGGAGAGGGTCCGGGGCGATTATTCGAAGCGCCACGCGCCTCGGAGTGTCCCTCCCTCTGGCGCGTTTCTCGTTATCGCCAGTGCAGGTCGGAGCAGGGGCGGAGGGTGCGAGAGGTGCATCGAGGAGGGACGAAAATACGAGGCGCACCTGTCCGTCGCGGTGGCAAGGTGCCGGGCCGAAGGCAACGCGCCAACCGCGATAGCGAGCTAATGAGCCACGGCGAAACCGCTATACGTTTTCTCGCCGATGCTCCCGCCGGGCCTCGGCGTCGCCTCGAGATAACGACGGGACTGGAAAAACGCGATAGGATCGATACTTTTCCTCGGCACGGCTGGAGGAACGATCGATGGGACCGGCCAATGGGACGCAGCGTCTCGAAGTTCGTACACCGCGGATACTCGCTGTATCCACGAAATACGATTTTTGGGCGAGAGATCGCCGGGATCGAATTGCGCGCGTTTTCGCAAAAAGAAAGAATATCGTATCTTATGTATCGAGGATTATTATTACTATTACCGCCTAAATAATAATTGTCGTTTAAAAGAAAGAAGCATCCACCCTCTTTAAATCGATTTTAAAATTTCGATCCAAAGGAACCTCTGTAAGTATACTCTAGGGTAAGAACAGTAGCGACGCACGAGTATTTTTTGCACGAAAACACTTCCGAGAATCATATTCGAGGAATACGTAAAGTACGAGTGGTTATAATGCGCAGAACAATGCGCCGGAGAATACCCGTTTGGGTTTAACCTAGAGCGCGCACCGTCGGTTGACACTCGACGCGTATAAATACGGCGACCGGAGGGGTGAGACGCAGTCCTTGCCCGCTCGGCAAGG